>JNEY01000292.1:50151-99364 GCA_020875895.1 Aphelenchus avenae
GGGGGGGGGGGGGGGGGGGGGGGTGCACCCCTTTTGGCCCATTTTAGAGTCCACCCCCTGTCCCCCGACCTCCACCCCACCTATCCTGAAATCCTGCATACGGCCCTGCCACGATTAGGCTGGTACATAGTGCTTAGGCCTACATGCTTCAAAACATGCTCGTCGGTAGTGACCTTTTCTGATGTTTTACGTGACGCACGTAAGGCTTAGGCTTAGACACGCCAAAAGCATAATAATTAAGCCAAAAAATGACCTTGAGTCGAGCCCAACACTATAGAGGTGGATTTTACAGAACCAACAAGCGTCGCACCAACGGAGCAATTCGTAAAGTTCTCGGCGCGGCGCTGTTTCTCGTTCGCTTCCCGATCATGCACCCGCAGGAATTCGCGAATGGTCCCGCCAAGGAAAACATCCTTTCAGCTAGGGTAAGTAAATACCTAGCCTTCGTGTTTAGTCGATACGAGCGTATAACTCTGCTGAATGGAATGAATGATTGCAGGAGAAACTCGCCATCTACGACCGAATTTTCAGCGAGAGCCCAACGCCATGCGCTTTCAGCGGAGAGCCGCGGACGGGTGCTTCCATACTTCCTCTTCGTAGCTTCACACCTACCTACTGCCAGAAATGCGGCGCCCGGATGCATGGCGACACCTGCCTGGAGTGTGGTTGCAGCAACCGGGCAGTCGTGCGGTGCGATCTGTGCGACGTGTGGGTCGAAGTTGATCACGCCAACGCTTTCGTCTGGAACTACGACCACAACGACTCCAGCAAAGGCTGCCTCACAGTAGCGTACCGATGCTCATGTGGAGAGCCGAACTTGGCGCGTGGAACTGGAAGATATGAATGCAAGCGCTGCGGGCTCAAGGTCTGGCGGTGTTCATGGGATGAGGACATCTTTGTGGGCACTTCTTGCCGATGCGAAGAGTGTCAAGAGCTCCACTACGAGGACTACAGCAGCGACGCTGAGTGAGCCCTTGACGTCGACGACTGACAGCAGCTATTAAATTATTCTTTTTGTCTTGAGTTGTTAAACACCGCACTGATCTTTCTCTTTTGAGGGCATTATGTTGCTGGCATTAAACTTATCCTGGCGTGGAATGTGATAGCTGTTCCGAGTTAAAACGCAAGGACTGATAAGTGAGTTCGTAGTTCCACTTAGTAGAAATTGCGAAAACAAGGCTTCTCTGCATAATTTTCACGTTTCAGTTGGGTCTTTACTGTTATAGCCTCTTCCTCCACTCCAGAAAAAGAGATTGAAGGTATTTGAAAGAACACTACAGTTTTGCTGGAATGCTGATTCCACAAATGCGGACAACTCTGATTTTTCATTCGAATGCTCAAGAAACGATCATGCTGGTAGGTCGTGTGGCATCGATGCAAATCGCATTTTTATGAGGAATTCTGACGACGTAGTGCATTACTCGTGACGACGGAATGTTCAGTGTGGATCACCGACGGAAGGCCTGTCCGACAGGCCTTCCGTCGGGCCCTGTCGTTTGGCCGGTTGTTGTTGACGACTTTTAGACGCCCTTGTGCCTCGAGTTGCGTGAGTCATCGCATGTCAGCGCAACGCGGACCTATCTCAGAAAGCCTTTGCTTCTGCTAGCGAGTTGTTTATCGTGTCTTCGTGTATTCCCGAGCAAGTTAATGTCGTTCTTGAATGCCACCAGCTTTACTTGTACGATTTTTTGCATGAAACTCGAGGCATTCTGCACGTCTTAATGGAAGTCAATTTTTCATTTTCAGTTCACTGTTTAGACTCTATTTCCAGGTAACAGTCGAACGGAAGCGAGTTAACTGTGCTTCAGCCACCGTGTACTCTGTCACTATAAAAGTTGACGAACCTTATCGGACTTACGCTGTCGTTTCCGTCCGCGACTATTCACGGTAGTTTTCTGCATCGACCTAACGTTTTCGACGAAAAAATGTTGCGCATTCCGATGAAGGACCACATTCGGAATTCGTCGCAGCCTACCGACGTCACCTTTGTCTTTCACGTGTTCCAAGGAAACGGCACGAAGCAGAGGAAGCACCTGGTAAGTAGGTAACTTAGGGAATGGTCCCACTGATACTATAGACTGCCCATGGGGCTAGTGAAGTAAGCAGGCGAAATATATTCGTATTGCGTGCTACGCTCTCACCTTTTTACTGATTGTACTTCTGTAGAGTGCCCTGGTTCCAAAAATGGGTCCGGTTTACGGAAATCGCTGATAAAAGAATAATCCACGTGGCTTTAGCACGATGTCGTTTTTCCTGCTCATCGCGATCGGCTGCTCAATGCGTCGCCGTATTTCGCGAGCTTGCTAAACGGCGATTGGAAGCAGGAGGACGACGTTTCGATCGAGGAATGTCAACCGGGTGCATTCCGTATTTTGCTCAGGTGGCAGTTGGCCAAAAGTTCTTAAGATAACCGTCACTTCAGATGGATCTACGGCTACAGAACTGCCATCTGGAGCATTCGTCCGTGCACATTCGTCGCCGTCTTGTTGGCTGCTGAGCGCTTCGGCATGAAGGAGCTCGCCAGTCGTCTGATCTTCGTATCACAGCGTCTCCCTACAGTAGCCGTCTTCCGGGAAATCCTCGACGTGCTTGAGCATCGGCAGGTCGAATGCGCCAACGAGCTCAACGGAGAGTAAGATCTGAACAAGAATTTCTTGAATCCACGACCGCGTTGCGGCGCTGGACGATCGCTTTTGTTGTCGAATTGCCGTCCTTTAGATGTCCCATGTTCATTGACAAGCTTCGAGCAGTGGACCGCTTCTACGAAATCCTCGGTATGGTGGAACATCGGCAGATTGTATGCGCCAACGAGCTTACCGAAAAGTATGCCATTTCATAACGCTTAGTCCCAATTCACTTGAAGTCTTCCTTTTGTATGGACGGTGCTTGTAGATGCCTCACATTCTTCGATGATAACGCTACCGCTCCCACGAGACACGCCTCTTTCCGGAAGATCAGCCACGAGCTCCTCAAGAAGGTACTGGCCAGGAGTTCGCTTCGTCTGCGAGAGATCGATCTCTACCGCGCCACGACCAAATGGGCGCGAGCACAGCTGAAACGGTTAGCTCAGGAGAACGATAGCGATAAGGGCTCATGAATGCCGAATGATAGCGGATTTACGCTCTGGTTCCAGCGTTACGCTGTGTCGAGCCGTACACTACAACAATGGCTTATAGAACAAACAAGCGTCGCACGCATCAGGCCATTCGTGAGGTCCTCGGCGACGCGATGTTTCTCATTCGCTTTCGACCATGCACCCGCCGGAGTTCACGAAGGGACCTGCCAAGGACAACATCCTTTTGGCAGAGATAAGTACTTTGCCTGGCTCAGTGGTCATTCAAAGCGAGAGGTGGAAAGCGTTAGCGGGTAAAACCTCCTACCCCCTCCCCTCCACCTACCCGTTCTTCATCCGTCCTGCATGTTCTGGTCCCTCCGCCGTGACCTGCAGTTCGGTATCGAGGACGACACGGATCTCGAACGGTACAATTAGTCGGCCGTGATGTCGGGGCGCCCTCGCGTCAGGGCTTGCGTCACGAGGGGTGTCATCACGTAACGGCTTACGTCACGGAGGGCGTCCTGACTATCCCGCAGAACGGCCCGTCCCGTCTCATGGTCCGCTAACGCTAACGTACATGTAGCTTGTTAACTACATGATTAATTTCCAGGAAAAGGTCTCAATCTACGGCAGAATTCACTACTCGGGTGCAGTGGTATGCGCCTTCGACGCAGAGCCGCGGACAGGTGCGGCTACACTTCCGCTTCGTGACTTCGCACCGACATACTGCCAGAAATGCGGTACCCGCGTGAATGGCAACGTTTGCCCGGAGTGCGGTTGCGTCTACCGCCCAACCGTGAAATGCAGTCGATGCGACAATCGCATCCATGTGGTCGATCGTGAACGCGCTTTCGGCTGGCACTCCGGCCGTAACAAACGCTGCGATGCCGTGACGTACCGATGCTCTTGTGGAGCGCCAAACTTACTCACTGGTTATGGAGGGCACGAATGCAAGCGTTGCGGACTCGAAGTGTGGCGCTGTCGCCAACACGACGAGATCCTGACGGACGCTTGCCAATGCGAACACTGCGAGGAGAACTCCGATGACAACTGGTGAGAACTATACGGCAGTGATTTGCGGTTACACGTCGCTATGAACTGGCCCTTCTGAGAGGCAGTGTATTGACTGGCAAATAAAGTTCTCTTGGTACCAAATGGCCAGTAACCGGACAGATCTCAGCGAGTGTAGCCGCGGTTGTCGGGACAATACAAGGCCTTTCAGGTCCCTCTAACATAGCGGCCAAATTTCTGTGCGTTTATTTTGCCGGTCATTGCTTCACTCGGTCTTGTCTCCTTTCTGACAACTACTGTGAGGTGGGCGATTGGAAAGCGCAGAAGCTTGCCTTTCACTAATACCGCATAAAGGTTCGCATTCCATCGATTGTAATGTCCACTGAATTGCTAGTCATGAACTCTCAGCTTGTTCATAGTCCACCGAAGCTCTTCCAAGTCTTCCGGTCGAATGAACGGATCCTACGAAGACATGACATTGTTCACATGATTTTCGAATGCTCCCATTACGATGCACGAAAGGCGACGACCATTTCGGAGATTATTTTCTCTGCGCGCAGCAATTTCGAGAACTGCTTCGGAAAAAATCCCTATTAAATGCTCGTTGATCGTAGTTGGGCGACGAATGACGAATCGTAGAGTTTCGCAAGGAATCCGTCACTCGTAGATCGTGAACAGTCCGGGAAGTCGAGACGACAGTGACACATGGCTCGTTGATTTTCTCAGGAAATGCTCGTCTCGTAAGCGTTGAGTCGGGAAACACGTTTCCATTGGTTCATAAACTGCGGAGTCTGCGCTATAAAACAGCCAAGACCAATCGAACTCAACACTGTCATCTCGACGCTGCGGCTATTCACAGCAGTTTCCTCCATCAACCTAACATGGCCTCACTCAGCGACAGCGTACTGAGCATTCCGGTACCGAAACTTAGCGAAATGCAAGTCATTTTTATAGCTCTGGCCTCGGCGGCTGCTTGCGGTCGTTTAATTTTTACACAGGATTATTTCAGGTGCCTCAGCTACTTCGACAGGCAGGCAGTCGTCCTCGTGAAGCACGCTTCCTTTCTAGGCATCAGCCGTGCACGCCTTACGGAGATCCTGGCCAGGGATTCGCTCTGGATCCGGGAGATCGATCTGTATTGTGCCGTGATCGAATGGGCGCGAGCCCATCTGGAACGGTTAGTTAAGGGGTAATTAGCGTTTATGTGACATGAAGAGTAGGGGTCAGACTAATTAAGCAGTTTTTGCCCCCCCCCTCCATGCCCCCCCCCCCCTTATCAGCCTTTGTCAGCACCGGCCTGCCCACCCAGTCAGCCTGACCAAAAAAATGCGTTGCGTTTCTGTTGGCAGTTTTTAGTTTTTGACGAAAAAGACACTTTTAGTTTGTTGTACTCGGCACGCCACCAGGGACAAAGTGCTTGGTTCTGCCTGCGGCTGGCATTCTTAGCAAAATTCGATGCTAACGTCGCTTTGAATTGGCGCAAATTCACCAAAGTCGGACCCGATCTGATTGTTTTCGAAGTTTTTTCACGTATCTTTGCGAATCCTCACAGAAGTTGCGAAGGTCCGGTTTGGTTCAAGTATCAAATATGGGTTAAATGTCAAAGATTGGCCAGAGTTCTGAGAAATGGGCCAGCCGCAGACAGCACCAAGGAAACTTTAGTCGAAAATTTAAGGAGTGTACTGATACTTTGCTCTGGCGGCGCCTAGCGGCGGTCCAAAAATGCTGACGTTAGCGTTGCCCTGACACCCCCCTCCCCTATCAGCATTGGCCAGAATCGGGTTGACCCCCACCCCCATGTCAGACTGACCAATTTTCTGGACGCTCCCTTTGTAAAGGCAAAGAATGTCAGCTTTCGTGGTTAAAGCTCTGTACAAAATTGCACGACGTCCCTTGACAAATCTTGCCGGCACTGAAGCCTGCATTGTGCGTAACGTTTAATCCTACCCGACGGCTTTTTTGCACCATATAAGGCGCCTCGAGCTCTAGAATGCATCGATAACTTTACAGAGCCCAGAAACGCTGCACGCACGAGGCCATTCGTGAGGTTCTCGGCGAAGCGCTGTTCCTTATTCGCTTTCCGACCATGCACCTGCAGGAATTCAAGAACGGGCCTGCCACGGACAACATCCTTTCGGATGAGGTAAGTAGGAGAAACAGTGCGTTATGGACATAACAGGGAGTATAGCTGGGATTTCCCAATACATAACATGCGGCATCTCCGTCACCTGTCTTTTCAAGCAATTCCACCCCGCTCATGGTTCTTCAGAAGTCCATTGCCACTCCGAATTAGAAATTTAGAGGCAGTAGAGATCAGATCAGAAGGCAGGATAAAAAATGTCACTTATACAACTAAACACGGCGGCTCAGAATTCAGAAAAAGATCTGAAACGGTTCCGAGAAAGCCCTAGCGTCCCTTTGAAATGTGTGATTGTAGGAGAAACTCGTCATCTACGATGCAATTCTGAGCGAAGGCCCATAGCCATGCGCTTTCAGCGCAGAGCCGCGGACGGGTGCGTCCACGCTTCCGCTTCCTAACCTTCACACCCAGCCAATGCGCATTATGCGGTGCCCGACTGGATGACGACATCTGCCCGACGTGCGGTTGTGTCTACCGGCCAACTGTGAAATGCGATTGGTACGAAAAGCGCGTTGAAGTGGGCCATGACGCTTTCGACGAGCCAGGGTCATGTGCCGAAAACCATGCGGATTGCTCCGTCCACGAGTATCTCTGCCCGTGTGGAACACCAAGTCTGAGCGTTGATTACGGACCATCAAAAGGATGCAAGCGTTGCGGATTGAAGGTGTGGCGTTGCTCGTATGACGGTACCATGTCGACAAAGCCTTGTAACTGCGAGCATTGCGAGGAGCACGACCACGACGGGTTTTGAAGCAACTATTGTTAGCCACAACAGACATTTCACTTGTTCGTGCTTTAATTACGTGTCATTAATGCGTTGCCTCCGTACGTCCTTTTGCAAACCAAAATAAATTAAGTGATTATGAGCGACTTAGCCGCAAAACCTTTTTGTACACGTCCGTGTGCGACTCATAGGGAAGGAATATGCGAAGGACCTTATTCGTGTTTGCCCAACAGTTTGCTTAAAAATACTGAAATAAGAGCAAAAAGAGCAGAGTCCGAAAATATACATTTTGATGGAGGTCACTGGTCCCACCTTGGTCGCTGGCAGAGTAGCACCTTTTAAGAACGTTTTACGAGTAATCCACCTCATTCACCAACCGCCGGTAGGCGCCTGCTGAGCGCTGTTTGCTAATATCGACCCGGCCGAGGTGCTCGTGCGTCTATTCGCGTGAATCTGCGTCAACGCAACTGCACTCAGTCGCAGAGATGACCTACCTTGGAACAATTTGTTTACCGTTCGTGTAGTGCAATGATGATCAGTTTCATTATTTAATGTTTCTTCAGCTTAGTCATGATTATTCTGACGTAAGCCTGCCTAACATCCAGACTTTTCGTAAAATATCGACCCCATTTCAAATTGGCGCCAGCTGCCTGCCATCAATGCGCTGTGGAACACTTATTTCCCGGTGTCGAAATTCCGTCGATTCGCGAATTCTAACTGTTTGTTTGCAAGTAAGCGTCACAAATCTTGCCGTATATGAAAACAATTACACGAGGAAAAGACCAACTAAGCCGCCTTAAATTCCTGAGCAAAAAAGTACACCAATGCGTACGCTAGCGCTACGAAAGCGAAAGGAACCAATCGATTTAATCGGCGAATTTCAGATACCCTACTCGACTCTTCACTCACTTCAATTTTCCCCGTCAACCTAACATGACGTCATCCGACGAAAAAGTGCTACGTATTCCGATGAAAGATCATCTCCGGAAATCGTCGCTGACTACTGACGTCACTTTCTGCTTTCACGTTTCCCAAGGCAAAGGCACAAAGCAGCGGAAACACGTGGTAAGTACTTGTGGACAGGGCCGACTCGGAGGCTATCTGGGTTTTATTGCTTTTATGAGCCATTTTTACCGCCGCATGGTCCTCGACTCGGGAAGCTGCGCTCCTGATCATCAGAGCCATTAGTTAACAGCGCTTTTTAGCACGACGTCGTCTTTCCGGCCCATCGCGACCGTCTTATCACTGCTTCGCCGTACTTTGCGTGCTTGCTAGCAGGCGACTGGAAGCACCCGGACGAAGTCTCGATCGAGGACTGCCAGCCGGGAGCATTTCGCATTCTGCTGAGGTGCATTCTGCCAATATTTGATAAGCCTGCCGTCAGTTTAGATGGATCTACGGCGACGAAGCAGTCCTCGACAGCATTCTCCCGTCCAAATTCGTTGCCGTCCTGTTGGCTGCTGACCGCTTCGGTGTGCAGGACCTCGTCAGTCACTTGCTCGGCCTGGCAGCACAGCTTATCACTGTGGACCTCTTCCGCGAAATCCTCGACGTGCTTGAGCATCAGCAGACCGAATGCGCCAACGAACTCCACAAAGGGTACGTTCTTAGCAAGACCTTTCCGGGCTGTGAATCGCTTTATAATTCTTGTGATTGTTTTTTCGCATGTCTTTCTTCCAGTTGCCTCGCGTACTTAGATGGACTTCTCGCAGTGAATCGCTTCTTTGAAATCCTCGACATGGTGGAACATCGGCGGATCGAATGCTGCAAGGAGCTAACCGAAAAGTACGTTTTGTGGGGGCCGCTACGTTGTGGTTAACATCGTGTAATTTTAATGCAGATCGCTTCCAGATGCTTGAACTACCTGGACAAGAACGCAGCCGCTCTCGTGAAACACGCTTCCTTTGTGGACATCAGCCACGAACGCCTTACGAAGGTCCTCGCCAGGAATTCGCTTTGCGTTCACGAGAACGATCTGTATCGCGGCGCCACCGAATGGGCGCGAGCGCAAGTGAAACGGTTAGTTCCACAAGTTATCTGACCTTATGCCGAGCGTTACGCCATACCGATGCCCTTTATAGAGCCAGGAAGCGCCGCACCCACGAAGGTATTCGTGAAGCTCTCGGCGAAGCTCTGTTCCTCATTCGCTTTCCGACCATGCACCCGCAAGAATTCAAGGACGGTCCTGCCAAGGACAACATCCTTTCGGCCGAGGTAAGCAGTAACCCAATACCCTACCTCATGGTAGCACGAGAGTAGGACATCTATTTCACGAGTGCTTACAGGAGAAGCTCGCCGTCTACGACAGAATTCTCAGCGAGGGCCCAACGTCGTGCGCTTTCAGCGCCGAGCCGCGGACGGGTGCTTCCACGCTTCCTCTTCGTCGCTTCACTCCTACCTACTGCCAGCTCTGTGGCAAGCGGCTGGATGATAACGACACCTGCCCCGTGTGCGGTTGCTGCTACCTGCCATCCGTGGAATGCGATAGATGCGACATGCGTGTCCAAGTGGGCTATGGCCCTTTCAACTTTTCTTGGCACCTTCACAACGATGGAGGCTACGCACTGGTGTACCAGTGCTCATGTGGAGCGCTAAATCTGAGCCCTGATGACTACGGCCCGTCCGACGGATGCACCCGTTGCCGAGTGAAAGTGTGGCGTTGCGCGTATGACGGTACGATGTCGACAAAGCCTTGTCGCTGCATTCATTGCCAAGAGTATGAGGGGTTCTAAAGCAACGACGCTTGCCTTGACGGTTCATTCATTTTTGCCTTAATTTCATAGTTCCAAATTTGTTGATCTGCAGCAATAAACTGCAGACGTGGCTTCACCATATATTGATTGTACTCATCAGTGCGTAGTGCGTAGGTATGAACACGAACAATGCGAAGGGCTTTATACGCATTTGTCCTATCATGTATTAATACAAGTCTCTGGGTATAATACCGAAATAGATCGGTAGAAGGAACTGACGGAACGAGAGCACTTTTCTCATGTCTGCCTTGGCATTTTACACTGGTTTGCTAAAAACAATACAGCGTTTGCTATGCGGCGCTAGGTCGCCGTTGGATCATCTTTGATGGCCGCCTTGGCATCATTATGCAGAAACATTTTCAAAACAAGGCAGGCCGATGACAACCCTCTAGTCATGAAGGATATGCCCTTTGAGGTCCTCATTTCGATAGGTGAGATGTTCCGCAGATGCGCAAGACGAAGAAACGGAGCAGACATCGGACGCGCTTACGTCAATCAAGGGTCATAAATATCGCTTCCGCAGGATTATGATCGGTGCTTGGACGCCCATCTGCCGCCTGCTTGTCGATTTTAATCGCAAGACTCTCTGCCTCCTCAAAGCGGATTAAAAGGTCACCGGTGGAGTTCCACATTGTCGGCGGCGTTTCACTCGCACAGCGCACGTTTGTTGTCCTTGCAACTCAATCCTTTTTGTGGCCGCGTGCAATCCGCTTACGCCATTAATCACTTGCGCGAGCACACGTTCGAACTAGCGGAGTGTGTGATGTTCTCCGAGCGTCTCAAGCTTGTTCGGAACTTTCACGCTTAAAATAGTGCTCAGAACGTTGCCCCCCAATGGAGTTGGCACTGCATCAATTGTGTTGTATTGAGGTGTGTTAGAATGTCCGAAGGCATGTTTGAAGTGACGTTACCTTGGACTATCATGTGACAACGTTTCTTTTCGGTTTGACGTTTGCCATCAGTTTCGTCTGCCATCGAAATCTACAGATAAAGTGTTAAAAAACGTTTTCTTGGATAGTATACCTCTTAAGGGATAATCAACTGAACGGTTCTCACATGTTTATGCCTAGTTGGCTAGCTCTGGAACTCTGATGAACGGACAAGCTTTTTTTGAAAATCAAAGGCACACCTTAAGTAACCTATCTTTGGAGAGCGGTATCGCCGAAAAGTCGCCGAGGGCCGCTGTGCCGGCCGTAAAATTGATTGCACTATAAAAGAAAAATTTAAACAAAAATACTAAGTTTTGCCTTCGAACTGCTTTGAACCCGAACCAATTCGTGGCGGGCCAGCAAAGTCGCGAAGTTCTAGGCGTTCGCCTTTGTAGCGAAGTCATCGGCTCTGCGCCGTACCGGAATAATAGTATATGTCCTACGTTACGCCCGGTAACTGCGGCACTGTCCCCTATCCCCATGACCAAGAGTGCTTTTTTGTACGTGACCCACAAAGTGCAGCTCGATCCAAGAGGTCGCTCGAAAGTATTTGTTCCGCGAACTGCGCATATTTGTTTACCGCCTGCACACTTGCCGCCGATTGATACAATGAGCGACGCTAGAGCGGATTGCAGGAAGCACACAGTTCGTAAGAAGCTTTTGCACCAGCTTAATAGAGAACCGCGGCGCTCTTGATCGGTGGCGGCCGACGTGTGAGAACGCAATCATTTCGAGTTTCGAGTGCCCGACCGACACTTTCAGTCGAGGTCGTGCGTAGTATCTTCGGCGGTAGCGATTTGAAATTACTGACGTTCCTTGGTCTCGATGAACTTGATCCTCTGAATTCACAAAAACTTGGTACCTATTTTCTGTGCGTTTGCGTCACAACGATGTGATTCACAAATGTTTTGCAAAGCCCCTTGTCCTCCGCTACAGGTGGGTGCCGTGGGCCGTTCCGTGCCGTTTGCCGTGATGACGGCACGGAGTCAGTGACGTGCCGTGCTTCCACCTTTCCGTTTCAAGTGTAGCGGCACGGTGTTTTTGGCTCATCACGGCAACGCATGATGGGTCCGTGGCGTGGCCCTTGACGTGAATCAGGCCACGGATCGCGTCACGTCACGGACCACGGCCATCGTCACTATCACGGGCTCCTTTTTAGGACCCATGATCTGTAATGGGATGCGCGAACACCCTCTTGACATGAATCACGGCGGGCGAGGTGGAAACCCTGATCAAGAAACGCGCAAACTCACAAAGGTACGATGTCAAGACAAGTGTGACTGTAATTGACAACAGAAAAGGTCCACACAGCACAAACTTCGAAACCGTTGCGCCACTATTTTACGAGTCTTTCATTGTCACGGCCCTTGATTGAGCGCGATCTTTGGCGGTATGTACCGTATTGGCTCGAATAGTGGGCGATCGTCGACTATTTTTCGATGGTCAACTTTTCGAGGGTTTTGTAAAATTCGTAAAGGGTCCCCCTATGGATTTAGCAAAATTTTTCGAAATTTTAGTGACGAAAAGTTCTCGTCTGGAATGAATAGTTATGGCCTAAGACGTATTCTAAACATGTCTCTGTGACAAGTCAACATTGAAATTTTTGGTGCTCGTCTTATATTAGCGCTCGTCTTATATTAGAACCAATACGGTAGCGTTCGTAAGTCAATAACTCTATTCGTTCAGTCAATCGTACGTGTGCCTATTGTCGTCGGGTTGCAATGTTGTCACCCTAGGCTGCTTTAACGTCGATCACTGCCAATTTTATTCGCCCTCAGCCACCTGCATCTCATCACTTGTGTTTCTACTCATTTTTCACGATTCGGCAGACGCCATGGAACCGCCATTCCTGGACACTCCCGAGATCAACGGAAAATTCCGGCACCAACTGACGTGGAGCGAGATGCGCGCGGTGGTCGACTCGCGCTTCAAGACGCTCCACCGGGAAGTGTTCCGGATGATACGAAGACATCCGAAGCGGGAAGGGAGACGTTCGCGAATCCACGACTTCAAGGCCTTTCGGCTCATCAAAAAGGTCAGTTAAGTTACAGAGTGACCCTTACAAAGTAAATGAGGTCTCGCGAGAGTGGCCATGTCATAGCGAGCCAAGACTTCAAGCCGGGGTTGGCGGGAACAGGAGCGGAATCGAATAGCGACCAAGCGACCATTTTTTTATAAAGATCGGAAGCAGTACAGGCGGTACGACCGTACCTTACCGAAGTACCGTGCCGGTGGGTCAGGGCACTAGGGCTTAAGGTGCGGCTCCATCCATATTTCGCACTCCTACAGCTCTTACAGGTATCGTATCGTATTGCGGCCCGTACTCCGTGCCGTACTGTACGTATGGGGTACGAGTGTCGGTTGCCGATCTTTACATTTTTGTAACTGGAATCGGTATACCGAATCTTTTCTAAATATGTATTCGGATCGGAATCGGCTCTTACCTGAGGAGTGGTCTTCTGGAGTGTTCTGGGTCCTGAGGAGTGCTAAAACCGTTCTTCCAAGACAGCGTCCTAGTCATGCCGTCCTGTTATGTACACTACGTGCAAATCACGAAATCCTCTAAACTTGGCTTAAAAATGCCACCAATCTCACACTTCCCAATGTCGGAGAATGCGTGGTTATTTGGAGTAGCAATGTCGGAAGTCGAGCTTAAAAGACGCTTTGTGCTCACCTAGTTTCCCGTTGCGAGAACGTTCCTTTATGACGCAATAGTCTTCCGGTAAACGGAAAACGCGCGGTTATGTTATGCACTTCCGTCGACGTTTTTTTGTGGACGGAGAATGGGTAGATTCTCCGAATGGTCGTTTGCTCCGCATCGTCACGGGAAGGCCTCGGCAGATATGTCGCTTCCGCAGGAAGGCAAATACGGGAAAGGTTTTCGGCTGAAGCGCCGAATCGGATTCACGTTTCGAAACGTTGTTGACCAATCGGAATATAGCCTAGCGGCCTGTACTTTGTCGCTGAAGGGAACCGCATGTAAAGCGGCCAATGGTTGCCTCATTCCCGACGACTGCCTGATTTCTTACACTGACTTCCCGGGAAAAACCAACCACTGCAAAACCGCATCCCTAACGAAGGACTCCAGAAAATTGCCCTTGGAACTCATAGAATTCGCAGCCTTTCGCTCAGATTACCAGTCAGCATAAAAAAAACGTGACGCAGAAGGTCCGTTTGTTACCTTTGAGCCTCCCAAAAATGGCCGCTAATCTCAAGAGCGCTTTGCCGTACGTGACCGGATTTCGATGATGCGCGCGTGTGTGGGTTGTTGGGAATAAAAATTTAAAGGAACTTGCGCACCCTTCATCTGCGTTGTGCTGCTCCATTTCATCACGTCAGTCCGGAATAAAATAGTTTGCGTTCATTGACTATCCTCTCTTCCCTTATATCCTCTCGCAGGATATGCGTGTCCCATCCTTCCCGTCGCCAGAAAGCGTGCATGTGTATTTCGAGCTGCGCACGTAGGGTTATGTTCATAAAAAAGCCTTGTGCATACTTGGTCCCTTTGGTCCCGTTTAGCACCAATATCGCATAGCCTCCCAAAACGATTTGGAGTTCACCGGACGTAAAAAACGTATCGTTTGCGCAGGGGAAGTGCTCACCGGGAAATCCATCATGGGCGTATAAAAGCCCCCGCTTGTTTCGAAACCAAGCTGACCTCGTGTTCGTACCCTGCCACCCTTTGTCTGCCACCTACTGACAGATGAGTCCACGGAGGGGGTGGCCATTGTCTTCCGTTCTGTTTCCCTTTTTCTGAAAGGAATCACAAACCACCTAGCTACGTGCCCAGTAGGTCGGTTGCCAAGGTGGCTAAGCAAGGTAAATCTAAATTGTTTTAGGCTTCATGTCTTTCCTATTTTTGATATTTTAAGGCTTGCACCCCTTCCGTGAAATTTATACTTTGCGCATTTTTGCACTGCAACAGGGAACACAGTCAGTCAGTTAGGTACATAGGCCTGCAAAATTCATGTCTCTTGCAACTTTCACGACATCATATTGTCTCAAACCGACCGCACTCAAAAGCGCTCTCCGCTCTTATGACTACCGCGCCACACTTGAACTTTCTGCTAATCACCGGTGAGCCTGACTGGCTAAGCTTGTTCAACTCGAGTGCTTACCGAGCCCGTCGGAAATCACTCGTTACGACATTGTAAGAATTGCTTAAACTCGGCACTCGCATGGAGCTATGCGAGCAGTTGTGTCTGGCGAGACCACATCATTTGTGTATATGACTATATGTGTTTAATGCTCGGTTGTAAGACGGCCGCTTGCAATAGCTCTCTGCGGACAAGGTTATGTGTAATTGGAGGCAGTTTCAGTAATTTAAAGGCTATGAATGTGTTTTGATCTCAACTGACAACGACTGTGTTTCGGTTGTCTTGCGGCTGTGCTAATCGTTCGGAAAACACCTCCGTACGTGGCCAGTGTGTTTTGATTGAAATTTCGAAAATCATTTTAAGAAACGTTTTGTTGTATTTCAAAAGAAGCTTTTGTAAAATTCTCAGTGAAATTGCGTGTTTTCCGCTCTCCGTCCCCCTGTTGAGGCTATTTCGGAACCCACGCGTCCTGTTTCCACATCCACGTAAGCTCTGACTCACTCACTCACGTTTCCTCCTGTTTGATTAATAGCGTACATATGTCGGCTTTTTCGGATTCTTTCCAGCGTCTGTTGGGCAAAGCGGAGGCGTTCGCGGACCGCTTTGATGGATGGGCGCTTACCTTTGCCGTTCGGCGTCCGAACGGCATTGGGCTACTAGAAAGCGCCCAGTGTTTTGGTCTTTGTTGGTACCACATGCGTCAGCTGTGTTTATCCCCAGATACTTGACTTCCCTGTTGTTGTCCCAAGCGTACATGCTGCCTGTTTAGTGTTTACTTCCCGGCGATCTTCCCGTTAATCCTCCTTCTCATTACCGCGGGTCAGTTGTCGCCCGTTGGAATGTTACCTTCCGAATCTAATTAGCCACCGAAAAAAAGTGTGGGCGTCCAAAAATACGCCCATGACGTCGTTCGGGAGCTATTCCCGCTCTCAGGACTGTGGGCCCTGGGTTCGACTTCCGTGGAACAATCAAAGACAACCGATAAACGCAATCGTTAGCCCACGACAGCTGACCTCCCGGGATCGATGAGGTTACTTCCGGTTCAGCCCACGTAACCGGCGGGCGGGAATCAGTCGGCACGTAGGCTTAGTGGTAAGTTGGCACGGACGGATCATGCAGTACAGTAACTTGTGCGAGCGATACAATATTGCAAAATATTACAGTAACTTATCAAGGTCGATACAACCATTGCAAAATATTAGAGTAACTTATCGAGGGCTACAGTGAACGTACAGCCACTCAAAATTACAGTAACATCTTTTCGCCACGGAGATCATCAGTGCGCATATGTGGTGCTGGCCCATCCGCACGTGCTTACGCGCATTTGTCAAGGCAGTCTGCGTTACGTGAGTGTGACAAAATACCTACCCAGTCGTTTAATTTTTTTCAGAAAGCGCCTGTGTGACGTAACCGGAAATCTCCACTTATCTCTGCCCCAGAAAAGCTAGCGGCCTGAAACTGGATCATTGGACAACTCTTACCTTCCCGAGGACTAGCTATGCCTCCGGTCACTGCGTGGGGAAAATTGTGTTAGCAAGGAGTACTAGGACCGTGTCGGCCTGTGCCTGCGTAGGTAATTGTTCACACTCGGGCGCAATGATTTTGCTAATTACCTCATCATGGCGCTTGCCACGAGGAGTAATCTTGCCTTATGCAATACTGGCTGAACATTGATCTCTGGAATTTGTGTGGATATCCCAGTTATCAGAAACCGAAATCCCGATTGGGAAGCCGTAATAGTGTTTCCCGGGCTTTCCCGAAGCCCTGTTGACATTCATTGTTTTCTCAGCTTTTTCCGCTCCCCGTTGTTCATCGTCACTTCCCGTCGGGACGCTCACGTTCCGTATTAGCCAGCTACTGATGGGGCAATTAATCGGCCACCCGCCGACGACAGTTGCCGCCCCGGAAATAGCCCCGTTGTTTCGCTTCCCGGGTGAACGTAATGGTCCCTAACTGGTTAATGGCGCCGTTCAGACACTTCCCTGCAGCCGCATGTAATGGTGATTGTTCGGGTGATGGACAAATGCCTTTGTCCCACGCGGTGGATGCAATTTTTGCTTCCGTTAGACATGGCACGCCAGGAGCCATAAATTAGCCCGATCGGGATTTTTTGGACAATGATGGAATGTTCCAGGCGGGTGGAAGTGGGACGCGGACTGGTCACTATCACCGGGAAGTTAGCGGTGCTCACGTTACTTTCCCGACCAAGGTGTCTCGGAATGATTTCGATTTTGTCGGAACTCGCAAAGCACACTCTTCTGTCGAAATCGGAATTAGCGCTCGTTTGTCTGAATTCGGATTTCCAAACGCAAAAAGTGTCATATTCCGGTATCGGAATTCCGAGACATCTCTGTTCTCAACATTTAGGCCTCGTTCAGTGCCAGGAAATATCCGCTTTTGTCACGTATTTGGATGCCGCTGATACTGTTGGTCAATCCGACGGTTTCAGTTTACGGATATTTGAGCACGAGTGCACTTTAGAACGGTAACATCCCATTCATGTGTTCGTCATCTCCTTCGTTCCCACTGTTTTCAATGCGTCCCCTGGCAACAATGGCACCTTCCCTTATTCTTCGTCATTTAGCATGCGCATGGGTCACGAGCCCCATTTTCCCTAAGAGTTCCGTGAGGCGAAAGTGCGCGTACGATGGAATTTCTTAGATGCTTGCACTTTCACAATACAATATGGAAGGGCAATGTCGAAAGTCCGCCACCTCATTCGCACGTAGAAGAGGTCAACTGCTTCGGAGCATTTACGCTAATGAGCTTCCCGTTTTTGTAGTTTTGGGATTGAGCAAGCATCTAAGCACTTTGGGACACGTCGGATGTCGTCTTTTACGCACCGGATCTGCACGAAAGACCATTAATCCTTCTCCGTTTCCACCTTTCCTCCTTGTCGCATCCGCAGCCAATTTTCTCCGTTTCCAGCCCTGCTCTTCTTGCTCTTCTTAAGCCTACTTTTCCCTGCCGGTACCCGTCTCCAAGGAACAGCCGCGACCTGAGTGGCGGAAGTAATTAACCGGGGGTGGAAATGGGTTTCCGACTATTTTTTCTGGACTCACTGTTCATCTTCCAGTTGACCGAACAACTTCCATGTTGTCTGAAAAGCGTAGCTCGGGAGGAAGTACCGGGGACCGCTAAGGTTCCCGTGTACCAGGGTTACCAGGTTGACGCTAGTGCCTAGGAGGTTAGGTACTTGCTATGAAAGCCAGCCAAAGTTTTCGTCGATTTTCAAGCGGTTGAATCGATCTTGTAAAATAAACCGTTAATTTCCGATGAAATACATACCTGAAATATTGTAGGGTCCTGTCATTCAGTCTATTTATCCGGTTTTTTGGGGATTAGCCTGCGGCTAGTATTTGACGTTCGGGGAAGCCTTCATTGTCGCATCCCGGATATTAGTAGCTCGCGAGTGTGTTTACGCAAACACAATGTATTTCATTACCAAGTCATATGCTCCCGCAAGGACGTGACTCACGTTCCCTCAACTTTTGATGTGCTTTGCGAAACATATCTCCTTTCAAATATTGCCTCTGGCAACGTTCGCAAGCATTCGCCGCATGTCGGGTTTCGCAAGCGACACTTGGGGGAGGACGCGGAATTCCGCGGAAAGTGATCGCTAATCTCCGCTGCTTGTGGGACACGCAACTGTTGAGCAACGCCGTCGCGAGGTCGAGTGAGAGGTCGAAGCAAGCATCATCGGAGACGCGGCGGCTGTTCCCAATGCCGCCCTCTGGCATGATTGAGCGCTTGTTTCGCGTCCCCACCTTTACCGCTCAAGCCCGGAATTTGCGGAAACACTCGGTTGTTCCCGCATTCCACGGCAGCTGCCACAAATCTCTCGAGGACGCGATAATGACGAGCACCTCCCGAACCCGCAGCAGACACCGCGAATTCCGTGGCGAGTTTCCGCACGATTTGCATTCCAGAGCTTCCGAGAGCTTGCTCAAGCTCTCGGTAGTTTGCATTTGAGCGCCTCGCTTATTGCCCCAAACATCGGCGTTCCTTGCCACATTGCTTTGACTTAGTACTACACGCGGCATGACGCGTCCACCATTTCCGTACGCCACATCTGCATAGAATCTGTAAAGCGTAGTATTCTTATCCTTCGAAAACACGCAAGCTTCTCATTTCCCGCAGTGAGTGGGCGCGTGAGTGTCGTTTCTGCAATGTTATTTCGCCCATCGGAAGTGCATCCTGGGTGCACTGGTACGAGATGGAACGTTCTGCGGGAATGTTCTCGACGGGAAACATTTGTCCGCACCCATTTTTGCAGCGCTTTTTTACCTGGCGCCCAAAACTGCTCCGTAAGCGGAAATTTGGATACACTGCGGAGGTTATTTAAGAGCTCAGTTTCCCCATCCGTTCTGGTTCATTCTCCGAGCAGTGCTCGCGCTCGGTAACGGAAAACAAAACCTACATTGCGAAAGCGCAGTATGTGGTCCTTGAAAATCCGTCTCTTGCTTGACGCCTGGACTCATGACGAGGACACTCTGACACACTCCGTAAGTGTTTTTAAGACGCATTCCGCAAGTGTTTTTAAACAACCACGTAAGAAGTGCGTCTCGTTTGCTTGGAATTCACCGTATTTGTGATTCAAACGTTTGCGCAAAAGTGTCCTTCATACCGGTGTTTGTATAGGGACTTGTAGGTAAGCTGCATTGAACGGTTTTGTCCCCGCGTGAGAGCCTTCCACGGCACTCGGCTCGTTTACGCGGTATTCAGCTGCCTACCTGAGCTCGGTGTCAAAACAAAGCAAACGTGTTTGTGCAGACCTCCTCGGAACAAAGCCATTTTCTGCGTATTATACCTGCCCTATGCGCACGCGCACTGGACCGTATAAAGCTGCTCGGGTAACTTTATTTTGACACTGTGGCTTCCATTCCCGCTCGCGTAACTTTTTTGCTCACTCCCTTGTGGATTCCATTCCGTACACAGCGAGTGTTCCTTGCCCACGCCCGTTTACGCATTAGGAACATAACGGTTCACTAAGTCCGTTCTCGTGGTCCAAAAAACTTTCGCGCCTCCATGCCTGCTAATCCGAGCGGACCGGCGGCTTATGACGCCAAAATTCCGAGGAATTGGCGCCTACGCTGAGCGATCAGCACGCTCAAAGGTCACAAAATGCCTCCGGCAATTTCTCTAGAAATGTGACTTTTTCGGTGCCACGTGGCGCAACGTTCGAAGTCCGCGTCCCAAGTAATTTGCATTGCCCTGTTTACAGTTGCCACGCTTTGAAAACACGGCCTAGCGGATGGCGTCAGTCTTCTCCAAATGGCGCACTTTTACGTTCGCCATCAGTATCCAGTTAATCAGCCCTCAAGCCATTCCGCGGTGTGGGTGTGTTTGCAAAAAGCGTGGTTTCCGCGAAAATTGCGAGCAAACTCATTCCGACCGACGACGACGCTTGCCGCCGCTGGCACCGTTTCTCGCCTCGGTCCGCACGGTTTAATGTGGCGCGAAGAAATAAAATTAAGCTCGGTCCATCTGCTGAGGCGCGGGCGCCGCACGTGCGATGCGCGGGCGATAATCGCCTGTGGGGTTTTCGACGACGCGTTCGCAGCGGCGAGCTGAGCTTTGAACGGTAGACGAGTGCGCCAAAATTTTGATGAGAGCGTTAAACTGGGAGTGCGGAAGGCCTAAAAGTTCGTCAGAGTGACGTCCGACATGGCTTGTAATTAAAAAGTGACGCACCCAGCGAATTAGCAGTAACATACTTAGCAAATACGAGCGTTTTATTGCATTTTTACTTACACTTTTCCATCGTCCAGACGCGCTTCCATAACACGTCTCACATGAAAAAAGTGCGACTTTCTTCGAAGTTCGCGAAACTTAGCCCCTTGAGAGAAGGAAGTGAGCGCGACCCGCTAATTCAATTTCTGCTTATCCACTGCTTGTTGTGCGGGTCCTCAAAAGACGCTAATATACTTGTCGAGGAACTTTTGCCGAAGCGGAACGGCGTACCTCGGACCCGGAACTTACGCTCGGACAAATGACTTCTCTCTCAATCCCGTCAAGTACCCACGCCTGCAGTTGACGCTCCTCGCTGCAGCGGTTGAGAGGTCATTAAATTTGCATCGGGCTTTGTGCGGGTTTGCAACGTCACGTAGGTCGGGAACCGAATTCCCGCCCATCCGCGAACAAATGATCGGAAATGCGTCCGGATCGAACCGAGCAACTTCTAAGCGGTATTAGCGAAGCGGGAAAATGGCTTCCCAGGTGTCATCCTTAGCATCTAAATCATGAGCGATTAGCTCGCTAATTTTGAAGTCCCGTGGATAAGAGACGATTGTCGAATGGATTACGGCCTACGGATGGGACAACAAATCCTGCATGCTAGACGTTTCATTACACTGAAAGCGTAGATTGTCGGCGGACCCACTTTGGGCGCAAGCGGAATTCCGGAACCTGCAAGTACGCTTTCCCGCCGCATATGCTCTCTTTGATCCCGTTCGCTGCATGTTGGCTTTCGTTTCTTCAAATTTCACACCATTCGGACCAGGATGAATAGGTGGTGAAGCAGGCATAAAAAGTGACGAATTCGCTGCCACCGGGCTCGTTTCACGTGATTCAATGGCTCAATTCCACGCCTCATTGTGCGCCGTGGAAGCAAACAAAGCATGGAAAATGAGGCGGTGTGATTTGCAATGCAATGATTCCCACTGCAATGGTATGTTGTGACTTCCAATTGGATCTGCCAATTACTTCACATCATAGGTTGAGTTAGCGTAAGCTTTGTCCAAGGAGTGACCTCCGGCGATTTACGTTACGGAACTGCATCTCCGAAATAGTGTCGCGACGCGGAGG
Organism: Aphelenchus avenae; assembly: GCA_020875895.1. Lineage (NCBI taxonomy): Eukaryota > Metazoa > Nematoda > Chromadorea > Rhabditida > Aphelenchidae > Aphelenchus > Aphelenchus avenae. The sequence continues at coordinate 71,668 of JNEY01000292.1, forward strand.
ACAGAAACTTCCCTCTTTTCCCCGAACGCGTGCAAGAATAGCGCCGTATCCGAGCAGCATAGGTCATTAGGCAATTCGATGCCACTCGATCCGAGCGCTCGAAAACGCCCTCTTCCGCTGATGGCGCAAATTCTCCCACATTTTGCAGTCACGGCGTCGGCGACGCAGGAAGGAATTCGGTTATGGAAATATAATCTTCCGCTGCCGCACTGCGTGACTCTAGCTTGCTGTGCTGCGGCTAAGTGTCGCGTGCCTTCATGGAATCGGTCTTATTTTGGACGGAGTCGCATGTGCGAATGGATATCTAATGGCTTCCAAATGTTTTTGCCAGCGATGACTTCCTGATTTGTGGATAGCAAGCGACGGAAGTTCATCCACGACAACAAAACGTCTAATGTAAACTCATAACTATGTACTGCACAAAATACGTCACGACACTGTTATTTGTTACCGTATTTTTTCTAACTAGCCCCGGGGGATAATTAGGTAGAAAAATACGGTATTTGGCTTGACGGCTCTCAGCTCTCACGGCAACGGGCTCGGTGCTCTCGACGCACAATAATCTTCCGGTGTTTCCCTGAGAATAGTGACATAATTAGTTGCGTTAATGAGCGCTCATATCCATTGCTTTATGCGCCCATTGGATTCCCTGTGCCACATATAGCTAAGAATGCAAATCGCTCTGGGGAATGCTCTGCAAAGCACACAACTCTCATCTCGGTCTTGGCCCCGTCCCTATCTAGCGAATGCTTGCAGGATTCCTCTTTCTTACCCACTGCCGTCACACGCTGCAGCAAAATGCGAACACGCGCACCGAGATTAGCTGAATTACTCACGTGCGAAGCCATAACGGGAATGGTCGGCGTGAATACGCAAAAACCTTGTCGCCTTTGTGAACCGAGCGTCTTCTGCTAACGAGTGTGTAGTTTGAGAGCGGACTTCTCCTCGTAGGCAGCGTTAAGGAGCCTAACCTCAGAGCAGTCGGGGACTGGCCTATTCGTCCGATACGCAGTCTTAACCCGATTTTTCTATAACTTAACTTTTGAAAGTTGTCCATCAGGCGCTGGTCCACGTACCATCAGTAACCTTGCCAATTTTCCGGTTGTGGTCTTGTAAACTTGTCCACTATATTTTTTACAGCATGGCCGGTCTATACTTGCCACGAAGTCATCACAAACCTCCTCTTTCTCGACAGAGTTGTCTCCCGCTAGCCTTGACGATTAAGGAACTCTGGTCAGCCTTGTTGCACTTTTTGTCGATTTGTCTGTCACTTTCAGTTATTCGTACTTGCTATTTTAAGGTGGAAAGTGTATAATTTTGAGAACGATTACGCACCTTGTGACGCACTTTACACCTTCAAGCTCCTCTGTTACAAATTTAACTCGTCATCAATCACATGAGGCTATTTTTTCGGCGACGAAAGTCGAAGAGGTCAACGGCGGGGATGCCGTTACTTCGAGGAGCGACGATGTTCTCCTCGCTCGGAGGAGGGAGGAGCCGTTGCGGTCATAGCGGCAGCTGCCGGCGTCCAGCGTCGCCAAGCAGTCGGCTCGTCAGTAGCGGTCTATGTTGCGGTGGTCTTGTATGTCTGCGAAGTTCTTATGTCAAGTGCGAATTTCTTTTGTCTTTTCTGTTTATCTGGCCATACCATTTCCCCTATATGTTGCTCCTATTACTGGGCTAATGGGCGCTTTGATTTGTCTGGTACCAGGACCATTTTATGGAGCATCCACAATGCGACTTATCCGTTTCCTGGCTTTTACCTGTTGCACAATCTCTCGAAAGCTTGCAAATGCGGTCTGGCGAAAGATCGAGTTGACCTCTCTGAATCCGTCACTTTGTTGGCCCAACCAACTGCTGGCGTGTTGGCGTCAGAGGTGTCAGAAGATCGTCAAAGAGAGCAGTAAGTTCAGACGGTTCACACCAAGTCCAGTCCGCCATTTAGCTGAAGCCTTCATTTGCAAATGTGTGCGGCACAGAAGAGCCGTATGTCTGTCTAGTCCTTTCAGTGAGCTCTTTGCACTTCGTTCGTTCGTCATTGGATGACGAAGGTCCATCTTCTTGATTAGCCCACTTGGCTAGCGGAGAAAAGATTCTCACGTAAGAGCCCGTCGCGACCACCTAATGAGTGAATCGTGTCACTAGCTAAAAGGTCCCTCATTTCATGTGGCGCGTCGATGGGAGCATGCCGCATAGTGTCATTCCCGCTTCTTCACGCTAAGTGACACCATGGAACCTGAGACATTGAGTGGGATGCACATGGGCGTAAATTGCTTCCATGGAAGGTCTGCTTTGGTCGGGCTTCATCCCACTTCAAGCAGTTAAGAACTTACAGTAATTCCGCGAATTAGTGTAATTTGCTCGTTGGTAGCAGCCGAGTTACAGTAAATCGGCTAGTGGCAATCTACATACCCTTACATATACAGTAAAACCGTGTTGCATCGAACAGGACAATACGGCGCGTAGGGTAATTACAGCACGGTCACCGGCCCTCTATTCTCTGGTTCAATTTGGTGGGTGCAAATGGTAAGGCACAATCACCAGGTTTTGTTGATGAGAAATAGTCAATTTTAGCCATGACGTCGCGTTTTGCAAGTTATATTTTTTTGCGTTGCAAACGTGTTTGCAAGCTACGGCTTTGCCCGCGCTCGGGTTACAATCGTTTACGTTCCGCCGCTTCAACGCATTCGCACATGTGTTCGTTCCGCACATTTTCACTTTTTTTGCCACCGCCACAAGCCACTTGATCCCCGTCGTCCCCTGGTGGCAAGCGAGTTCGTGGCGTCGTTCCTCGGCAAAAGGTCACCGACGGCTCGTTCTCAGTTGTGTCATCGCCCGGCGCTTCGTAGCGCTTGGGAAATGATGACTTGGACGGACAGGCGCGTCGAAATTTTTCGAGACAATGCCTCTAAAAATGTGGCATCTGACCTCTGTGAGCTTTCGGGACACTTCCTGTTTCATTCTTCGTTCTTCCCAAAAGTCAAAAGTTGCTTAATCTCGATAGGGTGTTATTCGGAACATTGCAGTGCAAATTTATCTCTCGAAAGGGTCTTTTCCCCAGAGGCCTTAGCACTTCCATGGAATGTGCAAAATATTTCCGCTCTCTTCAGCGAATCTTCCCCGAGATAATTGCAGCGCATCGCTAGGAATGGGATGGACGGTCTATTAGCGTCGCAGTTTCCCGGGAATGAGGCTTCGCGTAAATAAACAGAATCAATTAGATTTGTGAGCTCCGAAAACAGCTCACTTTTCACAAAACATGTGGACGGCCTAATTGCCTCCCTCGCTCACTCAGTGCTTGCGAAACACAGGTGGACATCTGCTGTTTATATTTACGCATAAAGTCGCCGCCGCCGCACGCGGTCCAAGTTTCCACCCCGCCGACTCGTTCAAGGAATAATCCAATTTGCATCCATCCGCGACTGCTTATTTATGCAGCGACAGCGATCCACAGACACAAACATAACGGTATTTTAAGGTCTACGAAGCAGCAATGGCTCTCGGCAACGCTCCGCAGTCTATGTCCAGCATGATGCAGTTCAGCGAGGACACCATCAAGTCGGTAAGTACTTTCGTGGAGTGGGCTTGCGTACGTAGTGGACAAGTGGAGGATGTGGCAAGAATTATGTTCGGCTCTTTGTGGAAGCGAAACAAGGCTTTTCGTTGACTACAGCACGGTATCACTGCATGCTAAATGACATAAACCATGGCGGACAAATGGGCTAAAGCTCTCGTGGGCAAGTGAAGAGAGCTCTCGTGGGCATGCGAAGATAAGCACCCGTAGGCTAGCATACAAGTGCTCAACCCTAATGGACAAGTGTGACAGTGTACTAGTGGACAAAAAAACCCGAATGGACAAGAACGTTCTTTGCAAAAGCATTGAGACCGCTCGATGACTAGTAAAAAAACTGGGAAGTGGCTTATTTCAGCTAACGCCGGAAGAGATCGACGAGTTCCGAGAAGCGTTCATGATGTTCGACAAGGACGGCAACGGCACGATCTCCACCAAGGAATTGGGCGTCGCAATGCGGTCACTAGGGCAGAACCCAACCGAGCAGGTACCGCGCTTCCCAATCACGTTACATGAACGCTAACCTTCCTCGGTTCAGGAGATCCTCGAGATGATCAATGAGGTCGATATCGACGGAAACGGCCAGATCGAGTTCCCCGAGTTCTGCGTCATGATGAAGCGGATGATGAAGGAGACCGACTCCGAGATGATCCGGGAAGCGTTCCGCGTCTTCGACAAGGACGGCAACGGCAGCATCACCGCTCAGGAGTTCCGATATTTCATGGTAAGCATGGATGAACTCGAAGGTCATCTGAAGCTGGACTGACAGGTGCGGGGATGTACTAGCGGGCTATTGAACTTGCTAGTGAATTAGTGGACAATGTGCCTGCACATAGCTTACAGACGGATTCTAGTGGTCACGTAGGCACAATGCAAGTGGACAGGTACAAATGCAAGTTCGCCCCTTGGCGAGTGGACAAACACGCGACTAAACTAGAACCTTTGAGGGTAGTCCACAAGTGCAAGAATGCTCCATGGACAAGTTGAAGATCCACACCTTAGTGGACAAGAGCACGTTGTGGATCGCTTGGTCATGACTCATTTTCATAATATCACTACCCTATGTAACTCCTCGATTTCAGGTCCACATGGGCATGCAGTTCAGCGAGCAAGAGGTCGACGAGATGATCCACGAGGTGGACGTGGACGGTGACGGAGAGATCAACTACGAAGAGTTCGTGAAGATGATGAGCAACGGTCCGTGCTAACCACTCGCTCGACGCTGGACCCTTGTCCACCCCGGCGATTCCCGTCCAAATGTCCACTTAGCTGTGATTGTTTCCGATTTTTGGTAGATTGCGGAACGGTTTTTTTCAAGGATACTTTTTATATTTTGGAAAACCTTCTTGTCCATTTGACGAGCACAAAAACCGTTCTGCCTCATCCTTTGTCCAATACTGTGCATTCCGAAATGAGCGACGCACGACATTGGTCCACACAGTTTGTCCGCTTGCGGATGTCCATTTTGAGATGTAGCTTATGACTGTTGTACATTCCCTCCTTCTGACTTTAAAGGAGCTTACTCACTCCTTGTAATGCATTATGATGCTCCTTGACATGTTCACTACTGGAATCTAGCCTTGCAACTTTTTGCGGTCTTGAGCTAGTCACAACGTGCAATGTGTCCATGACAATAAAACTTATAAACGCCAGCCTGTGGTGGACAATAGGTATCGGGATGCCGTTAATGAAATTTATTGCAACCTCAATGACGTTCGATAATTACAATAACCTCGGCTAGGGCGAGAGCCGTCGTGGACAGTTAGACAAGAACACTACTGGACTGTTTGAACAAGGGCATCCAGTGTAGAAAATCCGCTTGGATAGACAGTGGAAGTAATATATAGGCGGGAATGGACTTACAAATTTTCGATAGACAGCTGTTGTACAAAACATCGTGGACAGGTTGACAAGGCACTAGTAGAGCATAGCGGAGTCGATACGGACACTGGACAAAAGCACTAGTGGAAAAGAATTGTGCTGGACAAGGGGAACTAAATAAGTCGACTGTTCGTGGACATACATATGAACAGAACACTAGTGGATAGGCGGAAGGGACAGTAGCAGGCATACTGGACAACGGAAATGGACAAGAGTTGCGTCAGACCGTGGACATGGGACATTCTAGCAGATACCCTCACAGTGCTGACAGCACAGCTTTTCGTTCCAGAAGATGGTGCAGTACCTCCTCAGATGCGTCAGCCTGGCCGGCATTAGTTCCACACAGGTGGCAGCTAATTCGGCCGTATCCAGGGCGGGTCCACCGGCTCCAGGTTGCTGTGCGGGCGGAGCGGTTGGTGGCGGACGGGTTCTGAAAAGGTCGGCCCATCTAAAGACGTTCAAGACTACCAGCGCAAGACTTTTTTTTGTCGGAAAGGGAAAGAAAAAACTTTGAGTCGTCCATTGTTCCCGGATGCTGACCCGCCTCGTCCGTACCTTTCTGCGTACCGTACTGACCCTCCCGGTACCGTACAGTACGGCACGAGCTGTATACGGTACGGTGCTAGTACGGACCGTACTAGTGCTAAATAGCGTAAAACCCGAGTGTACCGTACTCCGTACCGGCCAACCCCATCCGTACCGTAAGCCGTACTGGCCGACTCCACCCGTATCGTACTCCATACCGATAGTGCGTCAGTAAAGAACGGTCCACCCCGTACCGTACTCCGTACCGCACTGACACACCTTGTACCGTACGGTAGGGCAGTACGAGCCGTAATACCGTACGGTCTAGGGGCCGTCCTAGCGCTAAATATCGTAAACCTGAAGCGTTCCGTAAGCCGTACTGTCCTCACCTACCCGTACCGTACTCCGTATCGATAGTACCGCCGTACCACCTGCTCCGTTCCAACCTTTTCTTTGGACATCTACTATTCATTTTTTCGAATAGCTCGTCTCGGTTGACTTACGTTGGCGGCGGCTTCGTGGCCACCTCCTGATTCGGGTATTTATTCTCGCGCAGGAACTGGATCACGTCGTCGTGGTTGGTGGTCATGCGGTAGTTGAACTCGACCGTGTAGCAGGCGACGATCTTCGCGGAGTTGTGCAGGCACTGTTGCGCCCACGCGCTCTTGCAGTCCTCCGCGTTGCAGGAGAGGAAGCTCAGGAAGTTCCGGCAAGACGGGTCCTTGTCCGCGCCGCAGCAACGGCACTAAAAGAAGGACGCAAATTAGTGCAAGTTTATAGGCTCGGGTACCTGCTCGGAGCCTTCGAACCACGCCTTCTGGCTGATCGGTGGCTGCTCGGCACTGATCAGGTTGAGGAACACTTGGAAGCGGCCTCGCTAAAGCAAGCTACATTTGCCTGAGAAATGGACGGTGGACAAAGCTAGTAGTGGACAAAGTCACAGAGTGGACCCGTGCAAAAAGTAAGGACCGTCGAAAGACGGGCATGAGTCAATGGTGGACAAGCGCAATTGTTGAATGGGCGCTAATAGGTGAAGAAGAGCGAACGGTGGACAACACATAATGACATCATGCAATGGTCAACATCTAATGGTGGACAAAACTATGATGGGCATGAGCCAAGGGTGGAAACGCTAGTACTGAACAAACGCGAATGGGGCAAGAGGCCGTGGTGGACTAGTGCAGCTAGTGGACAAATGTGACAGATGGCCAGAGCTAGGGTAAAAAAAGCTAATAGCTAACAAGGTGACTGGTGGACATGAGCCAATAAGGATCTGCAGCTGAAAACTTACGCCCTTGTTGAGTCGCTTTCGGATCTCCTCGTCGACGCCGTTGATCTTCTGCTTGACCTTGCTCTCCAGCTCCTTCCGTCCGGGCAGCGAGATGGACCGCTTGAACTCGTAGGAGTTGGCGGTGATCTTGCCACACTTGGGCGCGAACGCTTCCTCCTTGCCGTACGCGAGGCCCGGCAGGAACTTATTGGCGCCTTTGTTAAGGCCGTTCTCGATTTGCGCGCTCAGGCCACAGAGCTCACAGTAGCGGCTAAAGCTTCATATTTAGCCAGGAATGTTGAATACTTAACATTGGGGGCACACAAAAGCACTTCCGTTGTTATTTACCCCCTAAGCTACAAGTACCCCCCCCCCCTCTCGTGCTCCGTTAAAGGTTACTTGGCATGCGCCATTATATTTTTTAAGACTTGTACGAAAGGCCGAAAATTTTGGCATTTTCGGCCGAAAGTGCTCAGCGTCCTGAGCACGGGTATTTTTGCTTAGCAAAAGCCTCTACTTCCCTTGCTAATGCTACACATTAACGTACGTGCTCTTCGTACTGTTAAGCTTTATCGTTCCTCTTCCCTTCGCATTCGCTTCAAGCTTACGGTTAGCTCTTTTAGGAGTGCGATTAAGCAGTTTAATTAGTCTGAACACTCTGATTTTGATTTCAACAAATGACCCATTACCCCTTATGACATAAACCGCACCTAGCGTCAGACCTAGTGAAGCACTCGCTATTAGTAAGACCCCGGGTAGGTAATAGAGACTCCGGCCTAACCAGTGTTTTGTGTCGTTTCATTTTCATCGGCTAACGTCCCCGGACCCACCGAAAACGAACCGACGTAAATCAATCTAACATACCGGAATATTTCCGTATTCGGCTACGTACTTACCAGTACTGCCGCTTGTCACGCTCGACGATACCACTGAACTCGTCGCACTGCTGGTTCAACAGACCCGTCTCGGGAATCATTGTGTAGGGCACGTCAAAGCGGATGCCTTAAGCGGTCTACTGAGCAAGTTCCAGCGCACTCCGAAAGCCGACTACCGAGATTGGAAAGGAGCTTACCAGCGGGTCCTTCCAGAATGGGCACTTGCAGTGTTACGCCGATCTCGCCGGTGAGATGGCCAAAGTTGTCTCCCACTTGGATCCGCTTGAAGTGGAGCGAGTAGTTGCCGGGGGCCTTGATGTAGTAGACCTTGTTGCCTTTGTCGTTGACGATGTTCACGTCGTTTTCCGAGATCTCGAGTTCGTTCTTCACTAAAGCTCAATTTAGGGAGTGGCATGTTGGATTACGTTGACCAGGAATACTCAAAATTAACCTCTCGCGTCGCTAAATTGCTAAAGCGCATGCAGCGATGCTAGCGGGGACTTTGCAAGATTTTTGACCAGTGACCGTTCCAATTGTCTTGCCTTTTCTGTGACCAATACCAAGATACTCTATTTGAAAACATTCGTCTAGCATGCACGTACCGATTTCCGTTCCGCATATGCATGCTGTGTGTTGACGTCCAGGTTTACATTATGCCCATTCACTTCGTGCTTTGCATGTACGTACATGCGCATACCGCACCTGACGCACGACGCCAAGAAAGCATGATGCAGGAGTGGAGAGCATGCCAGCCTGGCAATGTAAGGGAGAAAGCATGCGAAAACTTGTCTAGACGGTTGAACCTCGTTTACCGTGGAGACCAATTTAACTTTCTAAAGTGAATGGTTCTGCATGCGATATGCTTATGCATCATGCTGTATCTGACGCTCATTTGATGAGCACGTATGCCTGTGGCATGGGTCAAGCGCATGCATTTCCCTTTCAAATTATCGACGTTCATAATCCGTGAAGCCCTCTCTCATTGGCGGATGGGAGAGGCGGGGAGGGGGGGGGGGCAAAGTCGAAACTCTCGTCCGATGACGACAAAGCTTTAAGCTGTAAATGAGTCTCTCGCAGGGTCTAAGGTAATGAAAGGGTTTCAGAAAGTAGTAAATCGGTTATGAGGCGAAAGTTCTATCACCCACTAGAGCGGCCTTTTAGAGATTGCAAACATTTTGTTCAACAATCTTGTCACTTCCCTCTCGGAAGGGACGGTTTTGGACAGGCGTCTAGTGTAGCAGCGCCGTCTAATGGCCACAAAACGTACCTCCTCTGCAGGAAAAGACGCTAATTTCATCCAGCAAAATGTAGAGATCGTCGCTCTGCGGGACGGCCTTCGGCTTCGGCCTGGGCTTTGCCGCATCACTCGTCCTTGCGAGGAGGGCCACCGCTAGCAGGAGCACAAGCATGGATTGCCGGATTAGCCACCGATCGATCATCGCCGTGGATGAACGTCGACGCGAAAGTGTCGCGATGGAAGAAGATCCCGAAGCGATCGGACGCGCCGCCGACGACTCCGACGCGATCGAAATAGCGGAACAGTCGTCGCGCGGATCAGTCGACCGACCACTAGTGGACCCGCGCTAGCCGCAGTGGCGGAAGGATCGCGATATCCGTGGACCTCGGGGGATGTTCACGGCGGCGCAGCGCTGCGCGACGACGCAGCGGAGGAACGGATAAGGTCGACTGATGGACGCTGCGAATCGACGGATGATCCCACACGACAAGGCGTCTGGAAGCGTCGCTTGCGGTCAAGGCACCGGTTTCGGCGGTTTTGCCCGGAATGTAGGGTTCTCCTTAAGCTGGTTGTTGGAAGGCAATGGGGTCCTGAGCGCACCTAAAGATACCAGAAGTTGAAAACGCCAAATATCCGGCAAGAAAGAACAAAATAATGGCTCGACTGTTACTTTCACGGAATCGGATAGTCACCAAAGTCTGAACGACTTTAACCGACCGCTATGCGGACGTACGCATTGGGGCATGCCTTCGTCTTCTGCAGAATAGGCTATTGGCAGGACTAAAATGTTAATCTGTGGAAAATTTAATCTTTTGCCCGCATAGATCCCGCTAATTTGGACAAAGTAGTGAAAGGTCCAGCTAGGTCCTATTGTGGTCACTCCAGCTTAACGGGTGAGCCAAATCAGGTAAGACTGGGCTTTCGCTCTACCTGTGCTTGACGGCTAATACACGCAGCTTAACTCCACGTATGCATGATGTCAGCGCGTTAACGCTAATTGGAAAAGACTTGTGGATAGCGCTTACTGGAGAAAACTGTTTTGCTCCAAGCAGCTACTAATTCGAGAGAAACTTGAAATGCATTATGGGGACAAGGCTCAAATTCTGCACAGAAAGAAAGTACGATCGTAACGAGCTACGGAGGGAAAGAGAAGTCTAGGATCAACGCCGTCAACACATGACATGTCACATAGAAAAACGCTCATGAAGACACGACACATGAAATAAACGACGTCTTTTTTGTAGATCGAACGCGGCATGTGCTGAAGTGGTAGGTAAAATGTTCAGAGCAAATACCATTCCTTTACTCGCGCGTAACTTCGAACAGTGGCGGACATCGATTGGGAAGCGAAATCCAATTTGGAGGTGCGAAGCGCCGCTGCGGCGCGACACAGATTCCGCAGGTGCGCGTCTGGAATCGAACGCGTTGGAAATGGAAATCCCATCACTGGGTGACATCGGATGAAAGCGATATCCCCGCCGCCGGGGCGCAACTTTCACCTTCCTCCGCAGGTGAGAATGCGAGTTCCGACGCAGTCCGATTAAACTGTACTCTATGCCGCTAGGCCCCAGGGAGTGTGTGCTGTGCTAGCCAGGGGTTAAGGCGCACCAAATGCGGGAAAAAGTCGAATAACGCGGTCAAATGATCTGAGGCCTCTCGCTCGTAGGCGACGGTTAACGTCGCGCTAACTTCGCCTAAATCCGTTAAGGTGACGCTCGGCAAAACCGGACCCCAGGACGCCAAGTTTTGCATGCTCTAACAAGACATGACGCGTTACTTGGCTGACCTTTTGTGTTATCTGAATCGCACAGCTCATCCCATGCACACAGCACAAGCACACAATGGAGCGTCTAGAAAGTGACCGTTCGTTAGTCGCAGAGTAAACATTTTCCCCGAACACGTCTCTAAGACTGGCAACATTAAAACTTTGGCCGAATCCTGACCTGACAAGAATAAATAGCCAAGAGACGACGAGCATTCCCCATGAATCAGCCGGATTACGCCAGGCGACAAGCAGACCCGCCACGCGAACGACGGATTTGCCCACCGCCGCGCATGCCTTATTTGCGGTCGGAAGCACGTCACTCGCGGCGAGCCAAATCAGGTTCCAGCGCCGGACAGTCATTAACCGGTTGCTCCGCGGCCGCGCGTGAGTCCACTCCAAAAGCGAAGGACATTAAATTAAGAATGGACAACCAGAACGATTGAACTCTGCGGCGCGGTGGACAATATCCTAAGTCGCTGGACCTCGAAGACTGCGGATAGGACGGCTTCATGATGGAATTTTCTCGTTGTAGGTAAACTTCATAACTTTTAAAAATGCGTCCTTCCTTCTAAGCGGATTTTACTCCTTGCAATCGGACTCTTAGACCACCGTATAGCGACTTTAACTCCTTCTAGGAGTACACCACCGTTCTAAGTTCAGTACTCGCAATACAACTAGCGACCTTTAGGCCGACCTCACTCCCCCGCTGGGCTCCGATCTTCTTAGTAAACGCTCTATCTTCTAAGCGGACCTCACCTTTTTATTCATGCCTCACCACCGGTATTTTGATCCATGTTCTTCCTCTGCTAAGACCTCTTTCAAAGTCGACACTTTGTCATTTGAGCCCTCATTCCTTCTAGGCTGACCTCATACCGCATGAATGGATAGGCTAACTTTGGTTCAAAACTACAATCTCGGCCACCTCAGTCCTTCTGGTGGACGTTCGTCTTTCTAGAAATCTCACCCTAGGCCAAGTGGACCTCCAGCGTCTTCCCTTGCAATCCCTCACATGTTATTTGGTGGCGCTAGCGCCAGTGCCTCTGATTAGCCGTGCGTAGCAAACGTTTATTCACCACAGCTCTTTACAAAGCGACAGACAAAGTGACGAACGGTGTACGGGGACAAAGAAGTGAGTCTACTTGCTGTACCTATGGAAGCCCTCGCCGGCCTTCCTTCCGAGCTTGCCCTCGCTGACCAGCGTGTCCAGGCTCTTGCACGGAGTGAAGCGCTGGTCCTCCGGGTAGCGCTGATGCCAGCCTGAAAGACGGAAATTTCCACGTGTTAGATGTCAAGTTTCCAAGAACAGAGCCGTCCAGGAATATCATCACTGAGATGTCCAAATGACTATTGCCACTAAGAAAGGCAGCCCAGATGCCTTGTCCAGTATACAAGTTTCCAACAGAAAATGGCCATGTGTCCAAATGAGAATATCCATTACCCAATGCAAACTGCTGAAATGTCCAAGCGCCCACTGCTGGAAATCCACTTAAACGTCACAGTGATGTGTCTCCAGTGGTCCACTGACAGAACGTCCAAATGTCCACTACCCTACTGCTCATCATTTACAGAAGTGTCCTGCCTTCGAGGCGTCCCTACATTGTCCGTGGACAAAACGTACCGTCAAGAATGAATTTCATGGTGTCCAGTCCAATGTAGTCGATAAGCTCGAATGGGCCCATCGGGTGACCGGTGCCAAGGCGCATCGCGGTGTCGATGTCCTTCACGTCGGCGTCGCCGCGCTCAGCCATGCGCATAGCTTCCGCGAGGAACGGCACCAGCAAACGGTTGACGATGAATCCGGGGGTGTCCTAAAAGAGTGAGACTTGTCCACGAAATGTTTTCGGCAAAATTTTAATGAAGTTCAGCGAGAAACGTGCACGTTTGTCCAGAGNTTACTCTTTTATCACAAAAATGATCGTAAATTTGAACGAAATGTGACAAAATTACACTATTTCCTGAAACAGAAAAATTTGCCTTGGTCTCCCCGCCCCCCCCCCCTAGGCACGCCCTTGGTACCGACAAAGTCGAAAAAATTGGCCCAATCATTTGAGACCTTGTACTGGCAAGGTCGATACGTCAGGTGAAGTCGCGTTAAGCATAGAGTGCGTTTTGAGACGTTTTACGAGGTTTGTTCTATTTTTGCCGGAAAAATGGATTTTTATTGTGCTTATTTTTTTATTTATGTTTTTATTATTTATTGAACTCAGAAATTTAATCTGATTCAATTTTAAAAATAATTCAATTTATAAAAAAACTTTTTACATTTAGCTATAAATATTTTGGTTGAACACGGTAAAAAAAGGAAAAAATTGACGTCCACCCTAGTTAACTGCTAGCAAATCCGTTAGAGCGACGTTGGGCAAAAGCGCGAGTATCAAAGGCTTTGTCAGCATTCTTCACTTCGGTGAAACTTTGACTTGACGGGAAAACCGCGTCACGAACAGCATTTCCCATGAATCAGCCGGATTACGCCAGGCGACATGCAGACCTTCGGGCGAACGACGGATTTGCCCACCGCCGTCCATGCCTTATTTGTGGTCGGAGGTACGCCACTCGCCGCGCGCCAAATCAGGTTCCAGCGCCGGACAGTCATTAACCGGTTGCTCCACCGCCGCCAGTGGGTCCATTCCAGAGCAGTGCGGAGCGGCAAATGACATTACATTAGGAGTGGACAACCTGAACGATTGAACTTTGCACAGAGTGGACAGCATCCAACGTCGGTGGACCTCCCATTTTCTGTGCCGACCAAGTATTTCACAATAATATATAGCTAAAACTCAGAACTTCTAGAGGTCTTCTCTCCTTCTGACTGAAGCTCACTCCTTATAGGCGGATCTAGACCTCGCTAGTCCGATTTTGAGGTCACCGTGACTTCAAGCTTAGTCTTCGTAGAAATTCCTAGCATCGTTTAGGCCGACGTCCCGGTCCTCTGGGCATACTGCTCTAAAGCTGACCTCGATCTTCTTAGAGAAAGCGAACCTCAGCCATTCTACTTTGACCTCGTTGCGTCGCGGTTGACACCGTTCTTTCCATTCGCACCTCACTACCACTATTTTGGTCCCGGATCAGCGTGAAGTAGACCTCTTCTAAGTCTAACGCTTGTAAGAGGCATACAGTCAGCCAGGCTAGTGATGTTTTAATGGAATTAGGGCGGACATAACTGGCTACAACATTTCAGGAATACAAAACTTTTACACTTGCTCCAGCGCTTTAGTTCATAGCGATTTTTGCTTCATTTTGGGTCCTCATTCCTTCTAGGTTGACCTCGTTCGCGCAAGAATAAACATGATTCCCGTAGGGAAATTTTGACCTTTCCGAGCAGCGCTCACATCGCGAGTCGCCTCGGTTCGTCTATCCGACGTCCGCTAGCGCCGCGAGTGCGACTCCGATACGACGTTGCGTAGCCAAACTTTATTCACCACAGCTGTTTACAAAGCGGCACACAAAGTGATAGATGGGGTACGGGAACAATTTGGTGGGCATGGGGACAAAGGAGTCTACTTGCTGTACCTATGGAAGCCCTCGCCAGCCTTCCTGCCGAGCTTGCCCTCGCTGACCAGCGTGTCGAGGCTCTTGCATGGCGTGAAGCGCTGGTCCTCCGGGTAGCGCTGATGCCAGCCTGAAAGAGGGAAATTCCATGAGTTAAATTGGAATTAGAATTTCCACGAGTCCACTAGTGAACCATAGAAAAATTCCAGTTGTCCACTGCCACATTGTCCACTGTTCACTATCTTCCTGCCCGTCATGCACAGTAGGATCGTAACTACACCGTTTCCCTGCATATTCGGTGGACAAAACGTACCGTCAAGAATGAATTTCATGGTGTCCAATCCGATGTAGTCGATGAGCTCGAACGGGCCCATCGGGTGGCCGGTGCCAAGACGCATCGCGGTGTCGATGTCCTTCACGTCGGCGTCGCCGCGCTCAGCCATGCGCATGGCTTCCGCGAGGAATGGCACCAGCAAACGGTTCACGATGAAGCCGGGGGTGTCCTAAAAGAACGTCCAGTGAGACTTGTCCACGAAATGTTTTCGGCAAAATTTTAATGAAGTTCAGCGAGAAACGTGCACGTTTGTCCAGAGTGCTAAATTTTTGTATGGACAGAACATTTCGTTGTCCATTGACAGACGCTAGGTTTTAGCAATGTCCACTAAACTGTCCACCAGTGTCTGCTAGTAACTCAGTGGGCAAATGTCCATGAGTGTGGTCAAGCAACTTACTCCGCACTTGACGGGCGACTTGCCGATCCGCTGACAGAACCTCATGAGCGCGTCGTAGGAGGCATCGGAGGTCTCGTTGCCACGAACCACCTCCACCAGCTTCATCGCTGGCACCGGGTTGAAAAAATGGAGCCCGGCAAAGTTCTCGCGGCGCTCGATCTTCGCGGAGACGTCCTCTAGGAGGAAGGACGAGGTGTTGGTGGCGAGGATGCAGTGGCTAAAACGTTCAGTGTCCAGTGGACAAAGCCTGCTTGTCCACTAGTGGTCCAGCTCTTGCTCTTTGCTACGTAGCCCCATTTGTACAAAACTTGTCCACAGTTTTTGCCCTTGTCCACTAGGGACACCTCCGTTAGTCCATTCGGTCAATACAACGTCCTTTCCCCAATACTTACGTCGAGACCGCCGCTTCGAGGTCCGTGAAGAGCTTCTGCTTGACCTTCAGGTTCTCGACGACCGCTTCCACGACGAGGTCCGCCTCCTCGAGGTTAGCCTCATACATGTCGGTGAGGAGCTCGAGCTTCGCCAGCGTCTCCTCGACGTAGGCCTGCTGCGCTTCCGGCTCGCTTGCGAGCTTCTTCTTGGCGCTGCGCTGCACGCCGGCAGCGATCTTGGCGCGCGCGGCATCGCACTTTTCCTTCGAGCGGCCCACGAGGGCGACGGTGCAGCCGGATTCGATTGCAACCTTCAATAAAGGATTGTTAGTAGAGCAAGATTACAGTCCAGGTAGGAGGAGGGAGGTCCATCTACAATAAATGAAGTATGCTGAAAGGAGTGAGGTCGGCCAGGGAAATTAGGTCTCTCTGGAAAATGAGGTCTGAGGAGGTTTTGTCAAAACGGAAATGGATACCGCTAGAAGAAGCGAGGTCCTCATAAAAAGATGGAGATCCACCCAGGAAAAATGAGGTCCGCTTGCAGGAAGGAGTGAGGTCACCCCGATGCTACCTACCTGCGCAATGCCGTTGCCCATGAGGCCAGTGCCGACGATCACGACGTTCTCGATTTGCACGGGAGCCACCATGATTGAATTCGTGGAAGAAGGAAACGGGTGGTAGTTACAGTGAGGAATGGAAGATGTAGTGGGTGCAGTGGTCCGTCAGTTCACGACTGCGGTCCACCGAAATTGTCTGTGGTGGCGCGACCGCCGCATTATATACGGCGTCATGCCACCACCGGCCCGCCGGTCGACCACGCTTGCAGCCACCTGTGTGGGACCAGAGTGTGATTTCCGTGTAATGCGCTCCTTATCAATTGTCCGCTTCACGTGCGCTGCTTGGGTTCTTTGGTGGCCACATGATTAGCCACCGGACTTTCTCGAATAGTGGTGGTCCGTCGAAAGCACATGACTATGGATGTGGTCGAGGGAGGCAATATTGGCTTTTGGTCCTCACGGGTAGGTGGCCGCCACTCATCGCCCTCTCCCTCATGTGGCCGCTGCCATCGAAAATCAGGCCACCGCTTGGCGGCACTCGGCCACGTAATCACGCCACATTTCCGTTACAAAATTTCCCTTGAGGAAAAGCACAGCACTTCGCACTTTCGATGGTGAAGTTCTTAATTAGCACTTTGCGGATACTAACAGCTGTTAGCTTACCGTAAAACTTGCACTAACTTCCACTGTAATTCGCATATGCACTCAGCTTGCACGTGAACTTTTATGTAGCCGCAATTAAGCCGCTTTTTCCGATTCGTTATCAAGGGTGCAGCATTGCGACGGACGCTGTCGTATTCACGTGAAGCAGCAGCGCATGGGAGGTCGCATCAACGATAGACTAAAGGTCAAAAGCTTGATGCTGCAGAATCAACCATGGATACTAACTGCTAGTGGACCAGCGGTTGCACTGGACAAGTGCAAGCTGCTCTTTTACTGGCAAAAGTTCTTGCGTTGAACTTTTGCACAAACAAATTTGCACTTAATTTGCATGTGAACTTTCAGTTATAGCCGCACTTAAGCCTTCTTTCTAGCTTGTTATCAGGGTCGCAGCGCCGCGGGCGTGCAGCCTTTTTCACGTGAAGCAGCAGCGTAAGGGAGGCCATGTCAAAGCCACGTGAACTCGAGCGGAATGCCTGGCGTACGGTGGCTCCAGCACAATGCGGCCGCGGATATCGACGTTTCGCAGTGCGGCGTATCGGCTTTTTGCGTTTTCGGCACACTTGCCACCGCCAATAAGTGGCGTAATTGAGTTTGTTGGGAAACTTTAGCAGGCATAGTTTTTCCTTACGCGGGCATTAGGTGCGCCTGAAAGTGGCTGAGTTGGCAAAATGTCGATGATAGAACACTCACCACTCTGAGCTGTTTGTTTGCGCTGATAATTTCTCCAACGTGATTGACTTTTGGTCAAAACGCGCAATAAAAAATAAGGATTTTTGAAGTGGAATTTCGGATCCCGGGTACTGTCGTCTTCGAGTTAGTTTAACCTGCATTTTAAGGTGTTTTAGCTGCCTAAATTCGTGGCATTTCCAGAAAATACTTTGTATTTTCGAAGTTTTCGTACCCGCGTAATGCATCAAGTTCCCTTGTTTCATGCTCGTTAGTCATAAGGGAACTGCTCTCAACCGATTCCTTTAGATTCCACATCCACACAAGCTGCAGAATGGCCGACAGCGAAGCGAAAGCGCGTCAGAAGATGGCGGAAGCGGAGAAGAAGGGCAAGAAAGGCGGCGGACTCTTCGGATTTCTCGGTGGCGGTGGCAGCACCAACGAGGCCTGCGACCTCTATATTCAGGTACGCATCCGGCAAAACAAGAGTCTGGGATAAGTGAAAGTACGGACACAGTTGTCCGGGTCCTTGCAAACTTGTAGGATTTCGTTCACTGGTTTATTTGCAACTCCACGGGTCTACGTTTGCAAGTTGGGACGTGGCATCTAGGGGGCTTCGAGTAGTATTTTAATGCAACACATGAAGCTCACATTTGCAAATTGCGAGGCAGCGCTAACTTGGAACATTTTCCGGTGTCAATTTGATACTTTTGCATTTGCTTTGCAACTTTGTTCGTGCTTGCTTTGTGGTGGTACATCGCCAGCGCACAGTTTTGACGCTCACAGGATGACGTTGACGTGGACATGGACGAATCCGACGCCGCCGATGCGTCCGTGGAAGGTGACGACCCGATCCGATGTCCTGCGGCTCACTGCCTGTCCGAGTTCTACCGCCTCGTCGACCTCGAGGAGCACTACCTACTGCATCACTCATTCGAATGTCAAGCGTGCCGAGCCGTGTTTCCCAACCACCACGCGCTTGAGGTGCACCACGACGAGGAGCACTCGATGTTCTTCCAAGCGGCAGTTGAGCGCAGTCCGCGAGGAGCGCATTTTCGCTGCTTCGCGCCAGAATGTGCGCAAGCGTTCGCATCGAAGGGGGAGCGGAATGCGCATTGCTGCACTGCGCACAGCATCGATGACCCTCGTGCCAGGCTCGAGGTCAGGAAACTGCCGCAAGCGGCTCGGAGCGGACGAACGGATCTTCCACAGACGTCTGCGGCAACAACCTTCGGCGAAGAGCAGGAGCGTATGTTCGCAGAACGCCGACGCATTGTGACTGCGAAACGTAGTGCACAAAAATGACTACGAGTAACTTGAGTGTACTTACTGTACTGTACTTTACCCGTAACTGTGTTTGGCTCATGCTTCATTACAGTAGCTGCCCAAATAAACGTGCAATCAGTAGCTACCCAAATATACTGCAAGTTATCTAAGCTACAATAATTCGTTGCGTAACCAAAATTACAGTAATAAGTCAGTGTGCGGCATGTCATTACTATAAATCAAATTGTGCAAAGAGCGTTGATAGGTCAAGCTATACTTAATTCCACTAACCTGCTTTACTGTACCTCTAAGTTCGTCTTTCAGGCCGCGAATCTCTTCAAGGTGGCAAAGAACTGGACGGCCGCCGGTGACGCATTCGTACGGTCCGCAGAGCTGCACGGCAGTCAAGGCGATGCAAAGCACGACTGTGCGTCTAACTACTCGGATGCTGGCAACTGCTACCGGAAGGTGGATCCGCAGGTACGACTGCCAACGCACGAAACACATAGATGGTAGCATGAAAGACACTGCGGTGCTACAAAACTAACTAGGGCAAAATACATGAAATGCCCGTCCGGTGCCGCATTCTATGGCACTACAAACGGAACACATGGCACAGTACTGTCAAATCATGCTGTATGCAGAACACATTTAGAAAATGCGACGATAAAAATACGTCATAGGTAGTTAGAGTCACTAAGTGCATGCTTACGAAATACATAAGTGTTTCGTCCTCATCCCAATTCGTGGCATGCTCCGGCGGTAGATAATAGGTGGCACCGTTGTGCGTTTCTAGTGTCACGGACTGAACCGGATTGTGGATATGTCTTTTTACAGTAGGTGATCTAATTTGCTACTGTACTGTAAATGGCAGTCGTTTTTACTTTGTTATAGTAGGATGCAGAGATTTGTTATTATAACTGATAAGTATACACTTGTTACAGTAGGGTATAGCGCATGCTACTGTTGTAGGTGGCACAGTTGTTACACTATGTTTTGGTTATCCTACTGTAAATGTTAGAGCCTTGCATTTGTTATAGTAGTTTTCAGAGTAACCAAACGTAGGTGGCACGTTTGTTAAACGATTCGGGTGGCATGCTCTGGAAGCATAACGCATGGCACAGTTATTGCATAATTGTGTTGATATGCTCCGGAGGTAGAATATAATTAGCTTTGTATGTCATTTGGGTGTACAGTGTGTAAATTACGATGTGTGATGGCATATCAGAGTGTGGTACTAGCAGAGCAAATAGGTACTTGCGGTCGTCATGATTGTTGCAAAAGATATGTGTTTTAGAGAGCCGTCGACTGCTACCTGAAAACTGCGGAGATCTACACGGACATGGGTCGCTTCAACATGGCTGCGAAGACGCACACGACCATCGCAGAGATCTTCGAGACGGAAGCGCCGAACAAGGAGCAGTGCATGCACCACTACCAGAAAGCCGCCGACTACTACAAGGGCGAGGAGGCGAAGAGCTCCGCCACTAAGTGTCTCATCAAGGTGGCACAGGTGAGTACCATGTGGCAAGTGGCAGGAATAAGCAGATCCTTTAGTTCGCGGCCGAGCTGGAGCAGTACCGCAAGGCGATCGAGGTGTTCGAGGAGATCGCCATCTGGGAGGCGGACCACCCGACGCTCAAGTACGCCGCGAAGACCCACTTCTTCCAGGCGCTCCTGTGCTACTTGTGCCTCGACCTGGTATGTACTTCTGCACCATACCTGGAGGTATCCTGGCTGGTGGTTAGCCCGAGGTCGGTGAACTAAGAGTAGGCGTACAGCTAATGCGCCATACGCGTGGTAACTGTGGACAGGACCTAGTGGTGGACAGTGGAGTGGCTTGGATACGAGTGCTGTGGGCAAAAGACACATGGAGCAGCTAAGTGTGGACAAGGCCTGACGCGTGAATGGTGTTAGCGGTGGAGTTAGGCAAGTAATGGGCTAGATCTAAAGATGGACAATAGAGGACGGTATGCAACGCCTCGTAGTGACAAGAGCTGTGAGTGGACCTCAGCTAGTGAATGGACAAATCACGCATTATGGACAATTGCTTGTGGACAGTGAACGGTGAATAGAGATAATGGACAAGACCAAATCATGGATCACGGTTGGGCAATTTTGCAAAGTGTGACAGTTCGAAACTGCTGGTTTTTGCGTTAATTGCTCTACTTTCAGCTGGACTCGCAGCACGCGCTGAAGCGCTACGAGGATCTGTCGCCGTCGTTCGCGGAGTCGCGCGAGTACAAGCTCGTGAAGGAGCTGCTTCTGTGCATGGAGGAGCACAACGCGGACCAGTTCACAGAGGCCGTGCGCAACTACGACAAGATCAGCAAGCTCGACCCGTGGCACACCTCGCTGCTCCTCAAGGCGAAGAAGCTCTGCGGCGAGGAGGAGGAGGAGGATCTCCGCTAAATGTCTCTTCTGACCCCGTATTTGTATTTCACGCAAGACAGGTTTTAGCCTCGTTTCACGTTTTGCTTTTTTGTGCGTTGTCTTGTGTGGTGGTAAATGTCCAGTTTTGCCATTGAGTGGACAAACTGTGCGTGGACGTTACCGATCTTTTTGATGATTGAACGAGCCGTTTAAGAACTGAGGCCGAAACAACGAAATCGAAGTCAGTGATTCATGTCCACAATCACGTTGTCCACTTCCCGTCAAGCGATTCTGTTCTCCTTTCTTACGCCACTCCTTCCCTATGGCGGCCATTTTCGTTTCATTCCATTTTCCCTTTTCGGATGACTCCCGGTAGAGGTTGTCGGACGCTCAAAGCCGCCGTCCGTTTTCCGACGAATTCCGCACTCCACTTGCACACATTTAGCCAGCTCCTCTCCTCCTCCTCCTTTCATGACTCCTCGTTTGCACTCATTTGCTTGTAGGCATTTATCGTGCTGCGACTGCGAGCAATATATATATTCATGGAACAGATGGATGACCGCACACTCATAGAAGGCATAAATAAACGTTTACTTTTTTGTGCGGTGGCTTGCAAGTGCAACCAACATGGACAGCAATGCGGTAGAGACGACTGAACTGAATCCGATCGGTTAGTATAGGGGCGTCACGGACTTCCGATCCCGATTCCGACAATTTTTCCGGTCCATCTTTCCGAACAGTAAGCGCCACGTCCGAGTTCCGAATACAGGCCTGGATTCCGACTTTGCGAATGTACCTGTGAAGGGCGCTGCTAGCGCGAGTGTTTTACCATATTACCTATTAAAGTTTGCCTTTAAGATTCTAAAGAAGATTAAGATTTAAGATTCTTTAAGATTTCGCAGGTTTTGCCTGACTGCATGCGTTGCGTCATAGTACATGCAGCGGACCACCCTTTCCCGAAACTGGTGCATGCGTGCCGAGAGAACGTGCAGTATAACACACGCATAGCTTTCCATAAAAGCTGAGGATTGAGTGTAAAAAACAAAGGATTTATACGTCCCTTTACGCCGATTTCTTCTCGAAAACACATCGATATAGTTTGTCCTTCTCGATCATCTTGTCCACCGTCGCCTTGTACCCGCTGCAGAGTATGACTTCCCGAATCACTCGAAGGATCTTCTGCTTGTCGCAGAGGAGTCTCGAGGGCAGCCACCGCGGATCGCGGATTTCGAAGTGACCGCAGCCGCAGTAAGCGATTTCCCGAAAGCGCAGCCCGGAACTCCGGCTAAGCGCCGACATCAGAGCGTAGTCTTGCCAGGCGAAGTCCTTCAGCTTGGGGTTGTCGCAGAACATCACGTGGATGATGTGCGACGGCTGACTGCACCAGACGATAATCCTCTCGTCCTTCAACGTGAATGTGGCTTGAACTCTGAAAGTTCAAGAAAGTGAACAGCCGCTGACTGAGAAAAATGTGACTGGTGGCTTAAGCGGATTATACAGCTACGCAGCATACAGCTCATAGATGACTGCCATAGTTCTGACGCACATCGTTCCGAGGTCCCGAAAGTTCGGGCTAAGCGAAACCGCCCCATGTAAGTTGCAGATTAGTAGTTCAGTATGTAGGAGTCCACTTCTCCCTGTGGAGGTGAAAGCCTAATCCTAAGACTAAACTACGTCCAAACTGAAGGGCTGTAGCCAAGCTAGGGGGACATTACTAACCTAATCCTGAGCTTGAAGGACTACCTTCATGGGTACACTTCGCAGTTTAGGCTTAGGATTAGGTCTAGTTTATGCCACAGAGGGGGATTGAACTACCGCCGTTTAGCAAGGTAGATCGGCGCCGTTCGATAAGCTATAGTGCCGATGAACTAAGTCACGCGCACGGCATAACTTACTCCGGGAACTCATCAAGGAGGTCCACCAGCCCGGCAAGACCGTAGAATTCAGCTTCTTTCTTCAGTACTAAACCCAGAAGTTGTTAAAGCGCTCGTGCATAGGGCATGGGCGACGGGCCTTCAAGTCGAGGCCCTGCCCGGCATCGGGTTTTCAAATCTAGGTCCGTCCCGGGGCTTAAGGACCGGTAAAATGCCCGTTCTGGCAAGGGGGCAAAAGGCTTTTGGTCTTCCTTTAGTACTTTTGTACCGCTATAGCGACTTTTCGGTTTATTTGGCAAAAATGGGTAAAATTTTGACGGAATTTCTCAACTGTTCGGTCCCCTAACCTGCCCAGCGCCGGCTAGACCAGAAAAACGAGAGCCCAGTTGCCAAAGGTTGGCTGATCCGGTTCTCGGTGGAGCTACCTAGCTTCCTGGGACAGTCCATTTTGTACTCATTTTTTAAAAACATGGCTCGACGTCCTTCCTGGACTGATAGAAGAGTACGCAAAGCGTTACCCAAAACTTTCGATAAAACCTGGAAGCGTAGAGGCAACAACAAACGCACCGCATCACCCGGCTTCATATCTTCGGTACTGCAAAGCCTGGCCAAGAATGTACCGTCTACCTTGCTCAACGTTTGTTTTGACGTCACGAATACCTAAAACTTACAAAACACTTATAAAGTCAATTCTCCTTGAGAAATCGACCGATGATGCACAAGTGTGGCCGATGAAGAGAGAAAGTGGAGCGCCAGTCGTTATCAGCGTCCTGGCCATTAGTCACTCGGCCTGAGTTGATAGCGTCTTTTGCATTTGCGGCCGCAAACTGGTTTCGAACTCGCGTCGCTCGCATGTCAGTGGTAGGTAGTCGAAAGTGAAACGTGCGTAGGCAGTGCTGGCACTGCGCAACATGAG
The DNA here is from genome assembly GCA_020875895.1 of Aphelenchus avenae. Taxonomy (NCBI): domain Eukaryota; kingdom Metazoa; phylum Nematoda; class Chromadorea; order Rhabditida; family Aphelenchidae; genus Aphelenchus; species Aphelenchus avenae. The sequence continues at coordinate 95,698 of JNEY01000292.1, forward strand.
AGGCCCTCCCTCCCAGGGAGGGTACATTTGAGCAACGGTTTGTTGGGTACAGTCTGCGTCGGGAACCATGTTTCTCAGCCTGCCATTCATCTCAGTGAGAAATACAGCGGGAATTGTGTTACATGAAAAATGTTGACGGATTCACGGAGGCTTTGCACCAGGGCTTGGCGTCTTTCAGGTCCATCGGCGTTTCCGCATCGATCCGAAATTAAAAATCGATCCTGACTCCACAAGTGGCTTATATCCGATGCTGATTTTGGTCTTGAGTAGTACCAATAAATGTCTGTACATCTGTACAGGGCGTTCTCTAGGTTAGTTGGGTGTATGCGTGAACATGAATGCAAACGCTGGGTAAAATGGGCCACCGCTAGAGTAAATTCTGCTTATGTTGACTCGATGGGTCTGTTGGGTTAGAGGGGAAAGGATTTTATAGGGAAAGCTACTATGAGGTCTGGCTTGCTTAGTGCCTTTGGTGCTCTGTTTTTTTTATAGAGAACAGGCAGTATATAAAATGTTATTCTGTTACATTCATTCCCTAGAACCCAACAGATCCGATCGAATGGGTGCTAGAGCTGGCAAGCTGCGGGAACACTGTTCGGTGCGTAAGTTTTTGTTTCGTCGAATAGTGCTTGGTACAACTGCAAAGATACAGTGAATACAGTGTATCATAATACTATGAACGGTGTAGGATAGCATGAAAGCTTTTATTTGACATACATTATGGTGCAGTGGCGACAGTATTACAAAAGCAGTGGATTTGCGCTAGTCGCGGAAGATGTTCAATCGTAATACCAGGCGATCACGCGAATCGTTTTCCCCTTAAAGCATTTCGACGTAGCTAGGTAGATATTGCAGAGGAAAAGACCTACATTGTACTCCGATTGGTCCAATTCGTAGACGGCATTCTCAACGGGGTCCTCCTCCGTGAACTCCACGTAACCGTAGCATTCGTCGCCTCCGTCCTCGCCGTACGTCATGCTAAACGGAGCCGAGTCAGCCCTATAGGGAGGCCCGGATCCCCCCCCCCAGCGTATGCTCAGAATTTGGCGTTCTACCAAGCCGGCGGCGTTTCCAACTCGAAAAGTCCGTCAAAAAAAACCGTCTTTTTCAGTGCCTTCGTCACTAAAACCTGCACGGAACGGCTTACATTTTCGAACCGTACCGTACTCCGTTCCATACCCGTATTAGTACGTAACTGGATACGGCGCCTTTTTATTCCTTTCGCCGTTCGTAAAAAAGGACGTAAAACGGAAGGGACTCAGGTTCGGTACGTATGCCGAAGTACAGAAATTGGACGCGTAGGTATGAAGAGTGCTACGGGGAAAACGCATGTGCAAGAACACTTACTGAGCGTTCTCGACTTGCCCCATGCGCGAACAAAGTTCGATGAGGTCGTCCTCGTCGGTGCCTTCGGGCAGGTCTTCAAAGCGAATCGTCGTCGTCATCTTAGCGAACTAATATGGGTGCGGATGGGAGCCGAACGCGGTGAACGCCGCTTTTATTCGTATCGAGCGTAAACAAACAACAGACGGTAAACAAACTGTTGGCGTTAGCGTCCCACTTTTTGTTTATTTGGGTACTAGAAGGGTCCACAGAGAACGTGTACTAACGAGGTTGTCGTGCGCTTTGAGAGTGATTAATGCGTGTTTTGATTTTCTCTCAGTCTGTGATGAGAGGAAGATGGAGAGAAGAAGAGAGGAGCTTCGAGGAGCCATGCCACCTTCAGGCAGAGGCGCATATTGGCCCTACCTGAAATTATGCGAATCCCTCAGCAGAGAATAAACAAACAACTGGTGACGGGCGTGTTTACCTCTCGTTGACGCTGGCGGTTGCATTTTGGCCTCTTGATCGACGTGTTTTTTTTGCTACGAAATGGCTACGAGGCGGTTCAAAGTCAAGTGAGCTAAAAACAACGAGAGATCAAAGCGGAGCAAAGATCGTTAAAAATGCCACTTCATTCAATCACAGCGGCTGCTCAAATATGTTTAGGCAAATCGCCACGCGTGCCCGTTCCGTCTTAGCCCTCCACCAGGGGCGGTATGCAGCAGGGCTGGGGATTTGGGAAAGCTTGAACCTTTTATTGACCAAAGACGGTCGCAAAAGTAATGTCGTTAGTGCAAACTAAAGCGATTTAGTCGCTTTACGACTAAAGCAAAAATTACAAAATTCCGGTTTCGGCCTCGACTGCGTAAGCTGTCCTAAATCTGGGCACAAAAAACCATTGTTTGCCGCTTCTGATAATGATGCTAACGTATTGTTGTTTTCGTGAAATGAAGGATTGAAAAAGCATCAGCCCCTAACGCCCACTACCTTGCTTCCCTCGACATTAGTCCAAGGTGAACACGTCCTAGTAGAAGGAAGCCATTTAGCAGAACCACTCGCAACAGCTACCTTGCTTTCGTCAGGGCTCAAACGTAAACAATATACGCTGAAAGTCGTCGATAAGGTTTAGCCATGTTCGCAATGCAGCTCCTTGATGAATCCACATGTCTTTTCATGTTTCTCACATTTTGATTCGTGCGGAGCACCTTTACTGAGAGGATGCATGAGAGCTTAACACTAGAAAATTGGCTATGAAGTAGAGATCGGGGCTGACCACCCGTACCGCACTCCGTACCGTACTGGAACCCCCCGTACCGTACACCGTATCGTACTGCCCCCCCCGTACCGTACACCGTACCCGTATTATACGGGTACGGGTAACGGGTACGGGCCGCAGTACGGTACGGGTCCCGATCTCTACTATGAAGAAAGGTACGGCTCGACCAGTATTCGGCTTTCCTTACACTTTCGTCAACGACTAATATACTGACTCAATAACCCCGTGCGAGAACTATTTATGAGAATGAAGTTAACGAGGCATGCATCAAGGAGAGTGAAAGTTAAATGTGACTGTGCATAACTGCAGGATGCGAGTTCATACAAAATCAGTAAAATGTTTTCCACGACGACTACTAGACCTCCTCAATGTCCACCAGCTCGAAGCCAAGCTCATCTTCGTCCGAGCTCTGAGCAGTGTCCTTCTTGACGTCGTCGTCCACGCTTGCGCCATTTTCTGCGTAGCCCGTATTTCCGACTTCGACCTCCTCATGATGGTCAGTGTCCGTGAATTTGCCGTCATCGATCGCTTCAGGCATCCCGTCGCTAGAGTTCCGATCGTCGGTCGAATGGTGTACCTCGCTGTCAACGTTCTCGTCTTCTGCAGCATGCTCAGTATCACTCTCGTCCTCGCTCTGGGCTGCTTCACAGACGTCTGACTCATCATCGTTAGAGTTCGCATCAGCGGCGCGCGAAACAGTTCCGTCATTCGCGGTCTGCGGGACAGCGTCTTTAGCTAAACGATGTACGAACAGTCGCGGGCCCTGAACTGTTATCGGTAAAAAGGCACCGAAAGAGGACTCATTAAGCGTCGTTCCCAAGTCCATTTTGTGAAAAAATATTTAGGTTTTCCCATTAGTAGGCTCGTATGCTTGCCCGGACCTGTAAAATCAGCGATTAGTGGACAAGGCGATGTCCAGAAGGGACCCGGGTGATGCAGACACACGCTAACGGATGCTTCGGTACAAGCAGGCGTGTAGGTGCAGTAGAAATGATGGCATCAGGAAGACTGTTTCCAAAAAGTTCCTATTGTTTTAAGTCCACTTTCAGTACTCAGATTGAAAGGGGG
>JNEY01000292.1:125986-147435 GCA_020875895.1 Aphelenchus avenae
TGTCGTGAACAGTGGTCCACGAATTATTTGCCCGCAAACTTGCGTGCATTTAATTCCGTCGGCGGCCCATTCAAACTCGCGCTCTTCACCCCCACGCAGCGACCGCTGGCCGGCTGCCAGCGCGCCCATTCCACCGGCCGCCGCCCGACTCCCGCTGGCCGTATAAATAGCCGGCCGTTTACGCACTCGCCGCCATTCGACGGGGAGGCGACCCGGAGCTCCTGCACCTTTTGCAGTCTCCTGGGCGTCTCCCGAGGAGCCCCTCCGACGACCGATGACCGCCGCCGCCTACAAGCTCAGGAGCTCCTGCACCTCTTGCAGTCTCCTTGGGAGCTTCGAGGACACCACCTTCGGCGGATCGATACTCGACGATATTCCGCCGTTATTCTGTTTATTATAACGCTTTACCTTTGTGCCTCAACTATCATTTATTAGGTTTAAATACCCATATTTGAGGCACTCGACTATCGAGAATAAACCGATGGAAACCTTGATCGACTGGAACCGCTGCCCAGCAAGGAACCCCGAGCCACGGACGATAGTAGGAGGCAGGAGTGAACCCGCCCTAGAGCCAAGGGCCCCTCTCCTTGGGTTGAAGGAGCTGCCGGGAACAACTGCGGAGGCCAGCCGCACCTTGCCGTTCTCGACACGTGGGAGCTACCAGCCGGTCCGTCGCCGTTCGCCGTCTTGCGGATTGACGATGGACAAGGAACCGACTCCGACTACTTTCGTCTACGGCCCGCAAGCACCCTCCTGCCCCTCTGGCAGTGGTGTCTTGTTGTCAGCCAGGACCCATTGGCCCTCTGTCAATGCGGTTCCCTGCTCCACGCCAGCGCATGCCGACATCGATAGGCATTCGTCCGGCAGATTTGCTGTCTCGACGGAGATGCTCGGCAACCAGTCCACATCATTCGCGTTTCGTCAGGACGGGAGGTACCAGAACACCAACGAGGACCGTCCTGTCGAGCTCCAACAACGCTTTCCTCATTCCGTGCAAGCGTCCTCTACGCCTCTACACGATGAATACCCGCGCCAAGACCAGCTCTACGCTCAGAGTCGCGCCCACCACTACACGACCTACGCATCAGCCGTCATCCCAGCTGCCGTCACCCACTCGACGGTCACTGTCAGCTCGCCTACTGCACCTACCGTGTCACAGCCGCCCGCTCGCTACGAGGCTCGAGACTTCTACAACAGCGAAGTGGCCTCGTACGCAGCACAAACGCTGTTCGAGCCAACGAATGCCGCTCGCCCGACCGGTCACCGTCGCGCCGCCGTTCTGCCGCCCGCGCAACGCAGTGTTCCAACTTGCGCCAGCGTATTCGAAGCTCGATCCTGCACCTCTTGCAGGGAACAGCCTAGATACACCAACGAAGCGGCACGGCACCAGCAGGCTAGCGAGCTGCTACATCGACAGCAGAGTGCAGCACACCGTGACCAGCCCATGCATTACGCGGCCGCCGGCGGGAGGGGGTCCTCCAGTGCCCCACCTGTCGGACCAGTCGACAACCATGCAGTGGATGACGACTACGAGGCCAGAAGTGCGTTCTACCGCCACGCTACGTTCCACCGTGCTGCTCCCGGCTCCGCGCCATCGCCACTCGTTCTCACAGTGCTCCCGATCGTGCCGTTCGACGGTGATGTCCGACGGTATCCGACGTTCCGGAACCGCTTTCTGGACGTCGTCGAAGGCCATCCCGAACTGGCACCGCGCCACAAGCTGCAGTACCTGCTTCAGTTTCTGCGCGGTGAACCGTCGCAGCTGGCTAACAACTTCGAGCTGACGGATGCCAACTACTATACCGTCGTGGACAGCCTTGAAGAACGGTACGGCGACAAGCACCAGCTTCGCCGACTGCTCGCCCAGGACATCATCGCCATGCGTCCTCCTGCCAACCGAGTCGCTGACCTTCGCCGATTCCACGACGAAGCGTTTCGCATCACAACCGAGCTGCGAACGCTCGGCGTACCCATCGACGAGGCGGTGCTCTTCGAGCAGACCCTAATGGGCAAGCTACCGCCGAAGCTCAAGGAAGAGATTGTGCGAAACACCAAGTACTGCCGCGAGAGGACTGTCTCTTCCACCCTGGACGGTCTTCGAGAATACGCCCGCATCCTCGACGAAGTGAGCACCAACGGCAATCTGTTCGCTCCTGATGCGCCTGCCGTACCTGCTCCACCGAGCCAGGAACCGCGTCACTCTACGCCCTCTCGCTCCTCTAGCGATGGCAGCACGGATGATTCCACCGAGCTCTCCGAAGACGCAAGCGCCGAGCAGCCAACAGTGTGCGTATCGAAAGCGGTCATCACCGACCTCATCAAATTGGTGAAAGGGCGATGGAGGTGCCAACTGTGCAGCGACCCGCATGCCGCTGCCAACTGCACGACCTATGCCACCGTCAATCGACGACTCCGACGCGCCCAGAAGCTGCGTCTCTGTCTTCACTGCCTCAGTGAAGGACATCGAGCTGATTCGTGCCCGCGAGGAGGAATGGATCTCTGCCAGATTTGCCACAAAGGCAACCACCATCGGGCATTGTGCATGGCAGTCGCCAACGGCACCGGATCCGGACCTCTTCGTTGCAGCTCGAAGTGCGCAACAAGCGGATCGACAATCGACTGCAAACGTTTTGTTCCGAAACGGCACGCACGGACAAGTCTCGAGGAGCCAACCGACACGATTCTCGTGGCTGCCGCTAGGAAACTGCGTCGTTCGGGTACGCATCGAAGCCCTGCGATTATCGCAGACGACCCGAACAAGCGGCATGCTCCAGTGAAGAACGCCGTCCACCGGAGCGAGACACGCAAATCGGTGTCAACCGCGCCACGGACTGTGCCATCGAGTGCACCGCGTCAGGACCGGGAAAACAAGCCGAGGGCTTCACCGGCTCGGAAGAACAAGCCAAGGGCTTCACCAAGGACGCAGGGTCAGTCCGGAAACGGAACCAACTCGACAAAGACTTACCGGAAGAAGAAGTCGGGGAACGCCGGAACCAGTTCCAAAGGGCGAGAAAGCACGACTCGACCGTCGACCACTTCAACCGATGAGAGCAAGCAGAAGGGCGTCGCCGCCTACGACTGGGAGCGCCGCCTCGCCGCCCTCGAGACCTTCTTTGCGACGGCCAGTTGCTCGACCAAGTACGATTTGCCCCGGTTCGATCGGCCGGCCGCCGATCTCCCCAAGTCGTCGCCATTCGAGTGGGATCCATTTGGGGATGAACCGTGGGAGGAGGACAACTCGTCAACACAGTCTACCGGAGGATGCAGCGATGTGATGAGCGAGCTTCCCGATGCAAATTCCGAAGACGACAACCGGTTCCCAACGTGCAAAGAAGTCCGCGCGTACGTTGCCAGCGCGTCAACCACCGATGCGCAAGCGCCACTACACGAGTGCCTCAAGGTGACCGCCGTGAATCCAGCCATCGGAGCCACGCGCAAAGTCATTGTCTTCTTCGACTCCGGTAGCACCTTTAGCTACATTTCGCCTTCGCTGGCACGCGACTTGGACCTACCCCATCTCGGAAAGAGTGTTCTCCGCGTCAGCACCTTCGGGTCCCCAGCACCTACCACAGTCGAAGGATTCTCAACATCCGTCACCCTGTGCTCACCACAAGGACTCCAAGTCCCACTGGACGCCACCACCGCCGACCTCGCCATTCCTTCGGTCCGAACAGCTCTGGTCGAGAACTCAGACCTCCCGTTGCTGCGAAGAAACGAGCGAAACGTGTCACCAACTGAAGTCGCGCCCGACATCCTGATCGGACAGGACCGTATTCATCTCTTCGCGCGCCACCACGGATCGCGGCTTCCCGCCGGCTGCGAGGTCGTCCACACCATCCTAGGACCGACGATCGGAGGAGCCCCGCAAGCCGCCATCACCCCACCGAAGGCCGTTCCATGTTCCAGTGCCGCGCATGCCGAAGACGTTACCGAACAACATCTCGGATCTCCTCGACACCTGCAGTCCGGCATGGCCGATGCGTCTCCTCTGCAGACCATCACCTCTTCGTCAACAATGCCTTCGATCCACGTACCAGCAGAAAAACGGAAGCCGAAGCCCGATCCTGCACCTCTTGCAGAGAAAGGCCTAGGTAATCCAACACTCAAGGCAGACAACCATCCCTGCCTGCAGAACCAGCTCCAGGGAGACACGACGTCCACCACCCTCCGTGCGGAACGGCACCTCTTGCCGGAACGCACGAGGCGGTCGGAACTACTGCGGCGGAAACCAAATCCACTAGACACTGCCCATCCGTCGCAGTCTGGCCCACATACCATCTACGCCGTTCTCCAGCAAGAGCTTCGCCCGAGTCTTCAGCTCTCAGCGCAGCGTGACGGGTCACTACGGCCGAGCGTCTACCCGCCCACCCGCCCTACCGATACCGCTCCAGCTACTCTCAACGCCAGGCCGCGTCCTCCAGTACATGCGTCGCCAACGTCTCTCGATGTTCAGCGCAAGTCCATCTGCTCAGCCATCTTGGTTTCAGATCACAAAGCCATAGCGGACGTGACCCACAACCAGAAGGTGCACCTTGAACTACGAGACGGCGACCCAGCAGCGGTTCCCACAGAACGTTACCACCTCCACCGCGACACTGGCGACGAGATGCATTCCACCACTAGCGCCAACGTCACGACTGCTGCCGATGCACCCAGCCAGAAGACACCGCGCACATCGCACCTTGTCCCTCTGACAAGCTCGGACGACACCGCCTATTCCGAAACTGCACCTCTTGCAGTCAAGGAAAGCGGTGCCGAAGTCGCCGTCTCATCGACACCAGACGCTGCATACGACACGCAAGAAATGCCAACCCCCTCCGGACCTGCACCTCTTGCAGGCGAGGATGGCGATACGGCTCGGGCCTCCTCCTGCTCTGCACCTCTTGCAACTGCAGCCAGCGAAGGAGCTCCACCATCCGTACAGCCCCCCGTCGTCAACAAGCAACACGAGACAGCCGCAGTGCTCTGCGCATCTTCGGACAAAGACCCGCTCCGGGTGCTGCCACCTCCTACTCCTGCCGCGTCAGCCGTGCGTTCCAGTTCCAGTCCATGCACCGACACTGAGCGTCGCTTTCTCATTGACGACCTGGTCCGCAACCTGCTGGCGCTCTACGGACGCACACCATTCCACGAGCTGCCATCGGAACTGATAATGCACCTGCCGGACGCAGCCGACCCACACTACGATGCGCTACTGGACTCCATCCTACAGTACGCAATGCGCAAGGCCGTCACACAGCTGGTCGACAACCACCCGGCCCTACTAAAGAACCTGCCGAAGCCGCTGTCCATCGAAGCTCCACCGATCACCGCAGGCGACAAACGGTGCGCGAGCCGAACGCAAGCAATTCCAGCGCTTGCACACACTGCGCTCGTCCCGGCCGCCAGGGCTGATCCGTCAGATCAGGAAAACAGCGCGGCTTACGTCATGCCGTCGGCCTCGCCAAACTTCGATATCGCGCAGAATCTAGCCAGTCTACCAACATCTACGACTCGCTGCTCGCCATTTAGCGTGCCGGCACTAGTTACAGCAGACAATCCACCGTTCTCTGCAGCTCGACCAACGACGTCCAGCGCTCCCACAACCGACCAGCGCACATCAGTCGGTCTTCGACTCCCGGCTGAAGCTGTACTAGAACCAGCTGCTCCCTCACAAGGCGACATCATCCGCGTCCGGACCATCCCCAACGACAGCCCGCTGAAGAACGAGACCGTCTGCTTCTGCGACGAGCCCACATTTCTATACTTCGGCCGCCTGCTCCGATCGGAGGTCCTGATGATCACCACGCCGACGCAGTCACATGAGGATGCTCTCCTGAGCGTCTGTGACATCCATCTCACCGCCGATGTCCGCCGCATCATATTCTGGTTCAGCGGCAGCCACACGACGCCGCTCACTCCAGCAGTACAGCTTCGACTGGTCACCGGGCTCTGCCGTTACTATGCGACGCACTACCCGACTGTCACGCAGTACGTCGTCGCTACTCCGTCCATCTGCAGCCGCCAGGACGTTTGGACCTATGGCCTCTTCAAGATGCTGGTCCAGATGCAGGTGATGCTACCACATGCTCGACTGATCATGTGTCCACGCAAAAGCCAAAGCGTCACGCATGCCGAAGTGGCTGCCCTCAAGAGCTACTTGCGCGACCACCACCACCTCAACCTCTGGAGCCGCTACGACGCAGATGACCCACATGCTGTGGAAGCGTCACGCTCTTCTCGGATGCCGCAGCAGCACCACGTGATGCGCGCAGTTTGTTCCGCTGATCCCTCTACGGCCGGAGTTCCATGTCCAGCCCAATCGGGCGAGCAACGGCGCACCACGCCTAACAAGGCCGACGCTACTCCGAAGGTCGGCCCTACTAACGCAGCTCCACGAGTCAGGCCCGCTTGCCGCTCTGGCAAGACGGGATCCCGACAGCTCTTGGCAGTGCGAGATGACTATGCAGTGCCTCGCATCGCCCAATTTCCGCCGCCACCTTCGCGATCGAGATTCTTCTCAACGCCTCTCACACTACCGCTTCGCGTCCAGAGTGATCGACGACGTTCCAAACCTGCACCTCTTGCAGTTAGGGAACCCTTGGACGCGCAGAGAACATGCTCTACCCCTCTGGTAGGCTCGGGTCAAGCGACGAAACGACAGAGCACCCACTCCAAACCTGCACCTCTTGCAGTTAGGGAGGCGACGAAGACTCGCTCTTGCGAAGAGAAGAAGGAGCAACTGCACCGCCGCTCCACGGGAAAGCAAGCACCAGGTGCACCAGCCGACGCGTCACTCCAGGAATCGAGTCAGAGGACGACTCGCCGTCCAGCCATCTGTGCCTTCTGCGCCCTCCCTCACTGGGCTACGAAGTGTACTATCTATCGTTCCACTGCTCATCGTATTCGGCGCGCCCGAGGGCTCGGCTTCTGCTTCGTCTGCCTTCGAATAGGCCACGAGGCTCAATCGTGTCCATCACAGCCAACGTCACCCTGCCATCTCTGCAAACAGGGCCAACACCATCGAGCACTCTGCCCGCTGCCCTCCTCTATCGTAGGCAGCGCGAAGCAGATGCAGCCACAGAAACCTGGCCGCCCCGCTCGTTCGACGGAAGTTCCTGCTGCAGTACAGACGTCACCGCCACCAAGAACCACCGAGGCATACCAACGCCGCCAGACGCGCAAGCGCAAGAACCGCGAGCCGAGGAAGTGATCGTGTGCCAGCGTCCACCTCGACTTCGCTTCGTCGATTATGGACCTGTACATATTTCCCATGCTGCCTCTGCACCCCACTCCCCTTTTGGAGCCTCTAAGGCCCTAATACTTTGGCCCGTTAAACATTGCTTGTCGTATTGTCTCGTTTTGTACATACTGGTTCTTTCTTTCATCACCCCCTCTAATCCCCTTCGACGGCTTCATCGACTCTTCGAGCTTCGTCGCCGCCGATTTCGTTGCGGAAGCCACCAACGTCGTCGTCCTCGTCGTCGTCGCCCTCGCCAGTGTCGTGAACAGTGGTCCACGAATTATTTGCCCGCAAACTTGCGTGCATTTAATTCCGTCGGCGGCCCATTCAAACTCGCGCTCTTCACCCCCACGCAGCGACCGCTGGCCGGCTGCCAGCGCGCCCATTCCACCGGCCGCCGCCCGACTCCCGCTGGCCGTATAAATAGCCGGCCGTTTACGCACTCGCCGCCATTCGACGGGGAGGCGACCCGGAGCTCCTGCACCTCTTGCAGTCTCCTGGGCGTCTCCCGAGGAGCCCCTCCGACGACCGATGACCGCCGCCGCCTACAAGCTCAGGAGCTCCTGCACCTCTTGCAGTCTCCTTGGGAGCTTCGAGGACACCACCTTCGGCGGATCGATACTCGACGATATTCCGCCGTTATTCTGTTTATTATAACCCTTTACCTTTGTGCCTCAACTATCATTTATTAGGTTTAAATACCCATATTTGAGGCACTCGACTATCGAGAATAAACCGATGGAAACCTTGATCGACTGGAACCGCTGCCCAGCAAGGAACCCCGAGCCACGGACGATAGTAGGAGGCAGGAGTGAACCCGGCCTAGAGCCAAGGGCCCCTCTCCTTGGGTTGAAGGAGCTGCCGGGAACAACTGCGGAGGCCAGCCGCACCTTGCCGTTCTCGACACTGTGGATGTTACAATAAAGGTTTGTGTTGCAGATAGCAAAATGTAGCGCGCATTAAGAACTCGTGCTAGTCACTTATCATCGTTACGGAACCGCTTGAAGACTCAGAGCCCGTTTGATTTCGAGAAACATGTACGTACAGCTTTCGATATGACGGCTGTACGTACGTGTAGAACGCTTAGTCATCCTTACATGCGTCTCAAGAACACTTTCCAGTTCGGGCCGATTGCCATCGGAATCATCCCTGCTGATGTCAGTCGGGTATATCTGTCTAGGCTTTCAGACTAGCATTTTACAACGGCGTTACGCATCGCAATAATTAAGTTCCGGGTAAAACATCAGAAAAAAGTTAGCTGCCTACACTGTTAAGCCTATCAAGGTATGCGGCGTGTACTATGAGGTCGGTTCTGTTCTTGCGAAGGCCCCGACTAGGTCTGCTAATTCCACCATCACCTGACTCCATTCCGCAATTTCTATCTTTCGGTCACATCCTGCACAATTCTGCCTAATTGTTCAATTCTAGCTCGTTACTTGAAGCAGCTTGACGACAGCCATTGACTCGCATGGATTAATGCGACATCCTGGCGTTCTGTTGGCGTCCTTACACCTAAGCAAACTTGCTGCTTCGTTTCCTGGTTCTGCAATAAACGAACAAAATGTCGAAAAGGAGGAGTGATTCAAGCGGTCCCGGTCCCAGTTCCTCGGTAAGTACTTACCGTTCTAAGCACGAGTTATACATTTGCGTACTTCTAAGCTCCGCAAATTTGCAGTTATATGTCCGTTTTTTCAGAGAGCTCGAGTGGAAGAATCGGCTTCATCTGCGCCTTTAGCGACCAGGATGCAGAAGCTGCTCTTTAAAGAGGAAGGTGCAGATGTGCATTTCCTAGTTGGTGACCCGGAGAAGGTAATCTTTTCAGGATTCTCGGTTTCGTTGCTGAACTTGGTACAAATTCAACGAAACTCTCTGTGTTTCAAGCTAAATACTTAGCTATTGGTCTACTTCAACAGTTCGCTACTTTGCATAAAATTACTGACTTGACTTTTAGGGCCGCGTTGAACGCATTCCGGCCATCGTCGCGATTCTCTGCGCCGCGTCAGATGTGTTCGAAGCGATGTTTTACGGCAGCTTCGAACGGCGAAAGGAAGTGGACGTTCCGGATGCGGACCCACGGGTGTTCAAAGTGATCTTGAGGTAAGCGGGAACCCGGTGCCGAGTTCATTGCATTAGCTGTACACGCTTATTTGTAGGTACATCTACACGGACGAAATGCAGCTGAACATGGAAGACGCGATTGGCGTCCTCTACCTCGCCAAGAAGTACATGCTGACGCCGCTCGTGGACGGCACTACTCGCTACATCGCGGAGCACTTGACGCCGGAAAACGTGTGCCTTTTCCTGGACTGCACGGACATCCTTGACGACATTAAACGGAAGTACGTCTGAGTCTATAGAGCACGTGTCAGCGAGGACGCCTTATTAAGTGCCAGACGGTTGCCCAGCCCGACTTAAAAGCGCTGTTGTCGGCGTGCATGCCAATAATCTGTTGCACATAATTTTAATGTCCGCTTCAGATGCTGGAGCCTTATCGATTCACACACGACTAAAGTGATCAATTCGGACGCCTTCCTGCAACTCTCTCAGGCTCAACTCGTCGACATCGTCAAGCGGAACACGCTACGCGTGGAGGAGATCGAGCTCTATAGTTTGGGCTCATACTGAACTAGGACTGTAAGTCGCCGTTTATTCAAGAGGGTGTGCATGGGTAGGCCTTCTGGTACCCATTCATTAGGCTTCAGGTCCCGGACCATTATACGGGTGTGCGGCGATTAGTACGGCTTTCCTGACGTAATCCGGACGCGCCGTAAAGTCCATAATTACGTCGCAGAAATGTACGGCCCAGTGGGTCAGTACGGTACGGCTAGGATCATGCCAAAGCCTACCATTTTTTAGAATTGGCGTGGACGAGAATCCAGCGGCAATCCGTGGCGTGCTCGGGGACGTGCTCTTTAGCGTTCGTTTCCCGCTGATGGCCACGGAGCAGTTCGGTCGTGGCGTGGCAAAGTCGGGAATTCTCACTGCTGAGGTAAAACTAGTTCTCACTGACACTTTTTGCATCAGTGCTTAGGAAGTCGTCGAAGTGCTTCTCTGGCGCACGATCCGGGACAAGCCGACATCTTTCAGCTGCGAGCCTCGAGGCCAGGCGCGCAGATCTCGTTTCGAAAAGCCTTCTAGTAAGTTCTGTGTAGAGGTAGGGACACGGTTCCCAGCGCGAGCGGTTCTTACTAACCAAAGCTGCGTAACTCAAGTTCGAATCAGTCGATCCCTTTGAAGATTGTCAACCGACACCCGTACTCTGTACCGTACTGACGCCACCTGTACGGTACGGAACGGTAGTACGCCCGCAATACGATGTGGTACTAGTGCGGGACGTACTAGTGCTAAGTTTCGAGAAACCAGGAGCCGTACCGTACTTGGTGCCGGATGACCTCACCGTACCATAAGCCGTACTGTCCTGACTCGTCCGGACCGTGCTTCGTACCGATAGTACGGCAATACGGTGCGGTACGGCCGTACCACCTGTACGGTTGCCGATCTTTACTGACCCGACCCTATACTTAGACGCGACACCCCCCGTACCGTACTCCGTACCGTACTGACCCTCCCTCATGGCCGTACCGTACTGCCGTACTAGTGCATTTTTAGCCAGAAAACCATGCCGTACCGTACTCCGTACTGGTCACGACCCCCCGTACCGCACTCCGTATCGTAGAATACGGTACGCAGTACGGTACGGCCGTCTAAATATACCCCACCCGTTTCTTATTTCAGGTGGCAACTACATGGAGAACGGTTCTTGGTGTGCCAACGACCTTTGCGTGACCGTTCATCGCAGCTACGGCGATGAATCTCTGCAGTACCATGAGGGCGTGATCCGCTTCACCACGGTGCGCGCATACCGCAGCTGTCTGTTGCTAGCTGTAGTTCCATATACTTTAGGAGGAAAACTGCGACGTTTGGTTTGACGAGATGGACATGGACGCCGTTGTGCCGCGTGAGTACCTTCGGCCGGTAAGGCCCGTTATCGGTGACGTGGCCCGCATCATCCACGGCGAGGACGTCGGACTCAGCGGCAACGTCATCTCAAAGGACGGCTCGGAAGTGGTGATCAAGATGGACTGTGGTGTGAGGCTGATTCATTTCAAGTTCTTGTGCAAAGTTTCTTGAGCGTCCCTTTCTCTGCGAACCTGTCCATGTACTTGTATTTTTCCTGACATTAAATCGTTAAACTGCGGGCTACAGCATGGGATGTATTGAGCTCTACGACGACGACCGGAAGCAATAGGAAAGAAGTCCAATTGTTTGTTTGGCGGGAAGGATGGCGCATCCTTCAGTGCTGCACCGCGCATTACTACATAGCCTTATTGTTCTATGCTTCATGTCGTAGCCTCTTTCTTGGACCATATTAAGCGTATTGCTACTTATGTGCTAATCTTCACATGGCTATGCTGCCTAATGACTAATGACCAGTTGATTCACCGCGACGCCCTGGCGTAATGTTTGCGTCAGATGTTGACGCCAGGACACATGAACCTATGCGTGAAATTTGCAGCCATAGAAGCTGTTAAAAATGTCAAAGAGACCGAAGAGTGGAAGCGATGTGGGACCGAGCACTTCGGTAAGCATCCGAGCTTTAAAACACGTCCTTAAGGATCGTGCAGTGCTCGGATAATCGATGAACTACCCGTTTATTTCAGCGAGTTCGTGATGAAGAACCGGCTCCAACTGCACCTCTAGCGAGAAGGATGGAGAAGATTCTCTTCAATGAAACCAGTGCTGATGTTCACTTCATCGTTGGTGACCCGGAGAAGGTACAGTTCATCTGCGTCTCCAAGGGAATCCTACTCACGGAGAAGGGGAGGTCTAAGTTTTACATTACCACAGCTAAAAGCAGGTTAAAAATCTGGGGTACAATGTTTGTGAACACTTTGGTACTGATCTTTCCGAGTGCCAAAAGTGGCTGAATTTCCAAATCCGATTTCCTAAGTTCGTTCCCATTGTATGACCTGTAATACTTTCAGGGCAACGTGGAGCGCATCCCGGCCATAGTTGCGATTCTCTGCACTGCGTCGGACGTGTTCAAGGCGATGTTCCTCGGGAACTTCGAAAGGCCGACGGAAGTAGACGTGCCGGATGCCGACCCAGAGACGTTTAAGATCATACTGAGGTGAGGACAAACGTCCGCTAGCTGCCCATGGCCTTGCTCCTTCATTGGAGCTTCTTGCCATACTTGCAGATATATCTACACGGACGAGATACTGCTGAACCTGGAGGACGCCGTGGACATCCTCTACGTAGCAAAAAAGTACATGCTACAGCCGCTCGTGGATCGGACTGCACGTTACATTTCCGGGCATATGACGCCGGAGAACGTGTGTCTCTTTCTCGAGTACGCAGACGTCCTCGACGACATCAAGGAGAGGTAACTTTCTATGTTTAACATGGGACTTATTAGCTAATCCAGTTGGTCCGAGTTTCTAACTGGTTTCATGTTCTTGCAATCTCCTAGATGCTGGGATGTGATCGACTCAGAGACGACCGATGTGATCTATTCTGAGGCCTTCCTGAAGATCTCCCCGCAACAGCTCTCCGTTATCGCCAAGCGAAACACGCTATGTGTCGAAGAGATCGAGCTCTACGAACGCGTTATCGAATGGGCAAAGGCACAGCTGCGAAAGTAGGGCATCGAATCTCGCTCTTATCGATTAAGGAATACTTTAGAGGCGATTTGGAACCGACCCCGAAGGCAATCCGCGGTGTTCTGGGAGACGCGCTTTTCGGCATTCGATTCCCGGTGATGGACCGAAAACAGTTCACCAGCGAGATGGCGAAGAGCCGCCTGCTGAGCGCCAAGGCAGTGAATGCGTCCCGTTTTGCTTTAAAACGGTGACAGTTTCAGGAAGCGCTCGAGGTGTTTGTCTGGTACTCTAACGGAGAAAAGCCGAAATCGTTTGCTAGCGAAGGAAGAGGTAATTCTGTGCTGATTTTATTCGTTTCTACCTTGGGAAGTGCAAAGAGGACTACCGCAGTACGAGTAGGCATGGAAATGGGTCTGATTGCCGTACATGCCGTAAACTTTGAAATTTCTTTCTAGAATAGCCCAAAATCAGCTAAAGATTCGTAAAAAATTGCTCTAAATTAGGCCAAAATTTATACGCTTTTCACGCACTACATGGCGGTCGCTTTTTTGTCAAAAAGCGTTGTACATTGACGCAAAACATGTCGGTGATTCCAAAGGTACATAGGCTATCGGTTCTTTTCAGCATCCCCGCTTGGATCAAGTGATAAATTTTGCATTAGACGTAAAAATACTAACTGCCATAGCACCTGATTTCGCCTCTCTAAGCCATCCTCGTCCTTGCTCTTGCCTTCTCTTTTAGCGCGTAGCTTAAGCACCCTCTTTTAGCGCACGGACGCATTCGTCTGAAACTCGACCTGCGAGCACTCGTCGACGGCAGCTTGGCGTCGCCGCACGACAGTGCAGCGCATCAAATCGGCGACGCGACGTGGTCGATCCACTGCTTGCTTGCTCAGCGTCCACAAAGAGAGCAAAACGAACCGGTCAAGTTCGAGCTCGGCTTCTTCCTGAAGTGCCACGGCCCACCGGCCAACCGGGACTGGCGGTGTGCCGCCTACGCTTTGATGAGAGTCGTCGCACAGGCGCCTGACGTCTACGACATCTGCAGGACCACTGGGCACACGTTCACGCCAGCGGATACGGACTGGGGCTCCTCGCAGTTTGCGCAATGCGATGTAAGTCTTTACCGACGTCAACTTGCTTGCGTTAGGTACGGGACGGGCCATTGCAGTGCGTAGGATTATGGGTACGGTTCAGAAACCTGACCAGACTTGCTGAGACTTTTGAACCCGGCTAACCGTTCCGGCACACATAAGTGATGTGGATTTCTGACAGCTTTTCTCATCCTTTTTCTTCCTCGGTCGAAGAAGATTAGGTTTTTCTGAGCTTCTGAAGAGGATGGTCGGGAATCAGCTCACCTGTCCATCACACATCAAGCTAATTGCGTTACGATTTCAGCGCCTTCTTGACGCCAACAACGGCTTCCTGCTCGACGACAAGTACGTGGAACTGACCATCGACGTCTTCTCTAGGGACTGCGCTCCACCGACGATTGTCGCACTGTGCGCTGCAGCCCGCTTTGACTAAATTGAATTTACGCTGTCACTTACCATCGTGCCTTGACTACTTATAGCGTCAGTGTAATAATGGAAGCACGCAGACTTTTGGAAGTAAAGATGTTCTAAGATTGTCTATCTGTTGTTTCTCAGCTCGGCGTAGGGCCTGATCGATGTATTTAAGTCAAGTGGTACGACCAGTACGTCTCTGCAAGTAAGAGGCTACCCTCTTTGGCGGATGCGGACATTGGATCATAACCACAACCTGACGTCGGATTCGGGCTCAGCACTTCGAATACGCGCTTGCCTTGCCAGTTTCGGCCGTCTTGGGCAACCATAGGCGCGACTGCCTGTTGGCCGATCGGACCTTGGCGCTGGTCGGCACTTACACTCAGACTTTAGGTTGCTTCGCTCCCAACTTAACACCCCTTTGGATTCCTGCGGGCAAAGCAGCCCCTGGAAAACGATGCTCCCGATAAATTTCGGGCCCCTTTGGACACCAATGGGCGAGTCCGCACCTGTGACCGTGCGGGCCCAGCACCTTCCGGTCGCAGGACGGATTCGGTTGGTTTGTGCTTCCCAGCATATTATCGGGTCCTTGGACAGGTGCTGGTTCTGGGGGTATTAGTCCGGGTCCTATGCTGGGGTCTAGGTCCTTGTCCTGGAACTCAGACAAATGTACTAGAGTTAGCGGGTCGTGGAACGGGACGGCCCGTTCCGTGTTCCGTGCCGTCCTGAAAACGGAACGGCCCGGCACGGCCCAGGGGTCAGAACGGGCCGTCCTCTGTTCCGTCCTGGCACGGGACGGATCAGGGAACGGGTGCGGCCTTGAACGGCGCCGTTTTCCGTGCCGTACCGTACCCCCAAACATGGGGAACTTAAGTAAAAATTGATCAAAATCTGGTACCTTCGACCAAAACTTACAACAAATTCGCTAAGCATGACGACTTGTAGTGCCAAAAAGGACTTTGTGATGATCGGCGCCACATTACGCGACTAGCTACCTGCCGGAGAAATGCGGTAGCCATTAAAGTCCCTTCCTGCTAACTTCGCACTTGACGCTAGCATATCGAAGCGGTTTCGGTTAGAACACCGGGGAAATTTATCTGTTGAGGCATACTTAATTCAACTGAAAGCGACGCATGCGTACTAGGCAGCCGTTTTCACCATCTAGCGTTTTCTGTCGGTCTTTCGCGGCCATCACATTTGTGCTTATTATTCTAGCATGCTATTGGGAGCTGCTTGGCGGAAATTCAATAGCGGCAGGTTGCCCCCCCCGCGCCCGCCAGACCCACCACATACGGCAGGAGGACTAATTCTTCCTTAGGTCTTTTTGCTTACGTTTAATTATGCGCTACTGTTCGTGTATTTGGCTGCTTGTAGTGGCTGCTTCATGACTAAGGACGCGGCATTCATCGCGACGTTTTGGCGAAGCGTCGCATCAGTGTTTTCTTCGAAGCGCTGAAACTTACAACTGTCATTTTCAGCCGCTGAAGCCGTCGAAATGTCGAAGAGACCGAATGACACAAACGATCCGGGACCGAGTGCCTCGGTAAGCCATCTATCTTGAAGCTGTGCGCCTAGCACGCTCGTGGAACTCACGTACTGCAATAAGTATGCGTCCATTATAGAGAACTCGCGTCGAAGAACCGGATCCAGCTGCTCCGCTAGCGACAAGGATGGAGAAGATTCTCTTCTGTGAGACCAGCGCTGACGTCCACTTTATCGTTGGTGACCCCGAGAAGGTAAGTGCTTTTCTGTGAGTTCAGGAAAGGAGAGGCAAACCTGGCAAGTTAACTGACTAGTGTCGCACTGAATTAGAATTTATCGTGCAGAACTGAACAGAACCTGGTTCAGTTCAGTTCAGAGAAAATTCAAACGATCCGTAAAATTTTATAGTACGATGGAACGACTCATTGGCTTGTTAGAACGTGCAGTGGAAATCATGTTTACTGAGCAGGTGCAGTTTTCTCATTACAGGCTGAAGACACGACGTTTAACTTCTAAACTTATCAGATGCTCTTCCCATGTTTATTTATAGTTTAATTTGTTCAGCAAGTATAGGACGGCTTTAGGGAAATGTTGAGCGCATTCCGGCCATTGTCGCGGTCCTATGCGCTGCGTCGGACGTGTTCAAGACGATGTTTCTCGGGAACTTCGAAAGGCCGACGGAAGTGGACGTGCCGGACGCTGAGCCCGAAGCTTTCAAAATAGTCTTGAGGTAAGTCGACGCTAGCTTACTGATCCCCTGGCCTAAGTCTCCATGTTTACTTGCAGATACATCTACACGGACGAGATGCGCCTGAACATGGAGGACGCGATCGGCACCCTCTACCTCGCGAAGAAGTACATGCTACAGCCGCTCGTGGACGGCACTGCTCGCTACATTTCGGAGCATCTGACGCCGGAGAATGTGTGCCTCCTTCTCGGCTATGCCGACGTACTCGATGACATCAAAGACAAGTAAGTTTTCTTTGTTTTTATCGGATTTTTTTGCATTTAGTTTAAACTGTATTGTATTTTAAAAGTTTTAAATGCCTTGCGAGGCAATTGAGATTACTGGCTTCAACAGTGTCCTTTGTATTTTACTAAGTACAGGACTGTTTGAACAAATTACATTCACTTCACGCTTCACACGCCCGGCTTTAGGTGCTGGGACCTCATCGACTCGAAAACGACCGAGGTGATCCACTCGGATGCTTTCTTGCAGCTCTCGGGGGCTCAGCTCCGCGACATCGTCAAACGGAACACGCTATGTGTGGAAGAGATCGAGCTTTATGAACGCGTCATCGAATGGGCACGAGCGCAGCTGCGAAAGTAAGTCGTCGACTCTCATCTTGATCGATTGAGGGATTTTTTAGGGACGATGTGGAGTCGACGCTGAAGGCAATTCGCGATGCCATCGGAGACACTCTCTTCAGCGTCCGGTTTCCGGCAATGGAGCAGAAGGAGTTCAGCAGCAAGGTGGCGAAGGGCGGTGTGCTGACCACCGATGTATTCTTCCCACTGTCCGTTCTTTTTAATGCTGGCGATTTTAGGAAGCGCTGGAAGTCTGTCTGTGGCACTCGATCCAGGACAAGCCGAAGACGTTCACCTGCGAGGCTCGAGGTAATTCCTAGCTGTTTTCCCGGCCTCTATGTTCCGGAAGGCCTAGGTCCCGACCCGTGTCATAGAAAAATCCCGCCCAAAACGATACTTTGACGGCTCGCTCCAAGCGTCGCCAAAATCAACTTGTAGTCAGAACTAGCTTCCTGCATGCGCTATATCGCACGCAGCGCGCTAGCCGCATTTCACGCGTATCATGGCTTTTCCACGGCATTGTCCTGATAGGTTGGCCTGAAGCTCACAGGAATCAGTACAACATAAAGAGGCCGAACCATGCGCAACTGGAGCATGCGAACTATGCGATACTGGGCTGGAGCTCATGAAGGGCAAGAGCGTGCAAGGCGCGTACACGCGCGGCCGGAGAATGCAAGGAGGCATCAGCATGCGAGTCAGCCATGGGCAAACGGATCAGGACCCGGCGGGCCTGGCCAGGTCGGGTATGGGTCGGGCTTTGGGCCTTTCGCGGGCACTTATACCGGGCCCGGGCCGGGCCTCGCCATATAGGTCCGGAGAGGCCCGTCCCCCGGCCGGCTTAAACATGCATTTCTGGGATATCAAGTCAGTGTGGTGCTTGGGCACGTTTTTACAGACTTGAGGCCCGCCCGGGTCACGGGTCAAGGCCCGGCACTTTCAGGCCCGGGTCCGGGCCCAGGCCTTAGTTCGAGGCCCGCGTGCCGGTGCCCATGGCCGATGCGAGTCAGGAGCATGCGAAGCAAGACGTATCCTTAGGGGACTGTTATGAACTTGTCCCCGTGTTAATGACTTAAAAAGTTTTACTATGAATCCATCGCAACAAATAATCCGGGAAGCGCTGACTCAGTGCAGGCCTACAAATCTGGGAAATGAAAGTTACCGTTGTGACGTCTGATGTTCTCCTTTTTAGCGCACGGACGTATTCGCCTCAAGTTCGACCTGCGAGCCCTCGCCGCCGGCACCTTGGCGTCGCCGCACAACAGCGCAAAGCAGAAAATCGGCGACACTGCCTGGTCGATCAGTGCCCAGCATCGGACATACCGCCGGTTCCCAAACGTGCATGGGCTCGGCTTCTACCTGCGATGCCACGGCGTACCGGCCGACCCGCAGTGGCGGCGTGGCGTATACGCTCTACTGAGAATCGTCGCACAGGCATCTGGCGTCGAAGACGTCTACAGGATCATCGGGCACACGTTCACGGCGTCCGAGTACGACTGGGGCTACGCGCAGTTCGCAACCTTCGATGTGAGTCTTTACAGAACGTCAAAGTGCTCGTGGCTCGGTCTAGGGCAGGGTCGGCTGGCGTGATGTGTAGCATCTGCAGTAAAACCATACCCAAATTTCCGGTAAAACCATCCCCAAACATAAAGGATTTGGGGATGGCTTTATTGTTTAGCCTGATGTGTAACTCAACAAACTGGGGAAAACAATGATGGGGACCGGGATCTGGACCCGTTTTTGCTCGACATGCTGATGGTAGAACAACGAGAAGCTTAAATTTTAGCTTGGGAATTTGACAACTAGGGAAAAATTTCTTTCAAAGCTGACAATATGTGCCTTCGACTTGCACCGAAACCGTAACCCACAAAACCAGGATCAACATCCGGTCCAGCCCGGATGTCTTCCTCCTTCAGTAAGCGCACAAAATATCCTTCGGACGTACGACGTCGCTTGACTGTAAAATACTTACAACGTACATGCGTAAGTATTTACATTTACGTTTTACTCTGTTCTTGTTCTATGGGAAGAACAGCCAATTGTTCGGAAACGGAAGAAGAAGGCAATCCGAAGGGCTACCTTCTTCATTCATTTGGGAAACTGTAGAACATTGGGCCGAACCACGGCCTATACTTAGACGCGACACCCCCCCCCCCTACCGTACCGAACCCCCCCCCCCCGGTACCGCACTCCGCACCGTACAATACGGTACGACCGTACCGTACTGCCGTACTAGTGAATTTTTAACAAGAAATTCATGCCGTACCGTACTCCGTACTAAGCGTGACCGCCGTAGCGTACTCCGTACCGTAGAATATGGTACGCAGTACGATACGGCACGGAACACGGTACGGCCGGTTAAGTATACCACGGCACGGTCTCCGCGCTTTCTATCGGCAGCGCTGCGTAACGATGACAAGAACATCGTGTGATTTCAGACACTTCTGGATGCGAACACCGGCGTCCTCATCGAGAACAAGGACGTGGAGCTGGTCGTCGACGTATTCGCCAAGGAATGTGCTCCGCCGTCGATTGTCGCACTGTGTGCTGCACACCTATTGGTCTGAACTGTCCCTCATTATCGCTGACGTCGTTTACTGACTACGCATATTACCGTAGCGTAATTTAATTCTTGGAAGCTTTAAGCCATTACAGAAATAAAAATGGTGCCAGAGTGCGTAGGAAGCTTTTCTATGCTTACGAGATAAGTATACGTTGGGAAAGTTGTCTGGCACGCTGCAGGTCGTGTACGCTCCTTGTAGGTCTTCGAAGACCCAAATTGCGGCATTTGGAAGTGAACGCAAAAGCCCCGTACCCTAACGACTAACTGCAGTAAATGAGTTGCTTGCGGTGATCGCTTCTGCATGATGTTAACGACTCTATTTTAGCAGTTCCATGCAGAATTTAAGCAAAAGCGTGGGCTGCCGATTTTGTCTAGCCGGCTTCAAGCTGTGGAATACGCAGTTGGGTCTAGTAGATTTATTCTGCTTTGTTGTTGTTGTTGTTTGCCTTGTGTTGTTGAGCTGTGTTTTCAGGATAGGTTTTTTTGCGGATATGGGAAGCTC
Source organism: Aphelenchus avenae (assembly GCA_020875895.1). Taxonomy (NCBI): domain Eukaryota; kingdom Metazoa; phylum Nematoda; class Chromadorea; order Rhabditida; family Aphelenchidae; genus Aphelenchus; species Aphelenchus avenae. Next base: position 146,168 of record JNEY01000292.1, read on the forward strand.
CGCTTAGAGGCGCAAGTAGACCGTAGGCCCTGTACTCTGTTCGCGTATTGTATTCTCTTCGTCACGTTCTAAGCATATACAACTGCGTGACTGAATTATTCCGATGGGGGCTGCTTGACTGCAGTTGACTAGCAGGGAATAGCACGACGCTTTGGCGAAGTGTTGGCGTCCTCGTCAAGTAGCATCCTTGCTACTTATTTTTGCTGCCTGGTTCTGCAATACTCGAATAAAATGTCGAAGAGAAAGAGTGCTTCAGACGTTCCCGGACCCAGTTCCTCGGTGAGTACTTAAAATCGAACCTGTGCTTCTTGTCACCACTAAAAGTTTCCAGAAATTCACGAAGTATACGCGTATGTTTCAGAACGCTCGAGTGGAAGAACCGGCCACCACTGCACCTCTAGCGACCCGGATGGCAAAACTGCTCTTTCAAGAGGAAGGTGCCGACGTGCACTTCATCATCGGTGATCCGGACAAGGTAATTCCGCTTAGGGCTTCACAGCTCTATTAGTTTTCTCACTAAAAGAGAGAATTTTTTCAAAATTTTTCAAAATTTCAAAGAATTTTTTTAACGATGAGCATTTCCGTTCTTTAATCAAGTTGAGAGGATCCACAGGTTTGCGGAATAATATTATACTATCCTTTCAGGACAACGTGGAGAGGTGGAGGTGCCAGACGCGGACCCAGAAGCGTTAGAGTCAGTCTTGAGGTAAGCGGGCGTTCGGACTGACTAGCCTAGCCCCTCCACTCCTACTTGAAGATACGTCTACACGGATGAGATGCTGCTCAACATGGAGGACGCAATGGGCATTCTGTACCTCGCCAAGAAATACATGCTGAAGCCGCTCGTGGACGGCACTGCTCGCTACATAGCGGAGCACATGACGCCGGAGAAAGTTTGTCTCTTTCTCGACTGCGCGGACGTCCTCGACGACATCAAGAAGAAGTACGATGTTCTTTTTAGTTACGATAAACGTAGGAATAGGCTTCGGGGTACGAGCCGAGCCCGGCTGTTGGAGTCCAGCTCGGTTCGGAGCTCGGCTCGGGTATCAATTTCAGTGGTTGGGCAAACGGGACCCGAGCCGAGCCAGCTCTGCTCGGGTCTTCAATCCCGAAGTCTACTTAGGAAGACTGTTCCGTTGTAACTTGTGAAATACTGAATAACGCACCAAAAGTGCGTCTGAACTGAACACAAATTCCCGTCCAAAGAAAGGGTGCTTTAAATTAGTGTTCGGCATGACCCACCCGTGCCGTTCCCCGTTCCGTGCTCG
>JNEY01000292.1:157367-167775 GCA_020875895.1 Aphelenchus avenae
GGACCGACAAAAATGTTCAAAGCCTACAAGAAGGTCCTTGTTGTCGAACTTGTCTATGGCGTTCTGAGCAGACTCTTCGTCGTCAAAGTCGACGAAGCCGCATCCTTTTGGATTATTATCGCCAGTATCATCATCACGGATGATGCTAGAAGATAACGTCCCTGCTTTATTATTTCGTAGTAATGGCTTCTGAACGTACAGGTCTCGACAAAGTGGATAGCTCTGGGAATATAGAAGAATCAAAATAGAAAGGGCCCCTAAATGACCCCCTTTATGGAAATGGACACATTTTTGGGATCTCCATGCAAAAAGTACCTCTAGGGTCTCAAGCCCTATGGAGTTTTGCCGTCTTGGACGGCATGCGGAGCATGCTATAGTGGGCCTTTATAACAGTATAAGCTTTGACGGATCATGACGTTTTTCGTAGACGTCCGATCAGGCTGAAATTTTGGCTTGTACTTAGCTCTTCGGGGGCTATCGAATAATACCAAACACGACCGGATAGAGAAAACTTCTTGGACGAACACACACCAGCGCTTTAGTGTAAAGGTTAAAGCGTGCGATCAAAGACAGATAGAGGTCTAGTTATTGTTGGAGATTCGGAAATCTTACCGGAGACCGGTGACCTAGCCGGCTTGTGAGAAGAGTTCCTCAACAGCGTCGTCGGAGGCCTCGTTGGGCACGCCTTCGACGTAGACGGTGGACGACATTTCGCTGAACTAGACAAGTGTACCTCGCAGACCGGAAGGGAGCGTCCAGAAATTATGTAATCATTACAGGAGGGAGGGAGAGGTCGGGCCTCTGATTACATTTGATTACGGGGAGGGAGGGAGGGGTCGGGCCTTTTATTACGTAATCACAGGCACTAGGTAAAATTGCCCGCCGCTAGGCGCCGACCGACGAAATTTTGTTTTTTTCAAAATTTCGAAACTTATTTTTCAAGCACTTTCAACTGATTTTTTGCGTAAAAGTGCTAAAAAAGTACTTAAAACATGCTTTGTACTGCGCTAAAAATTCGATTTCCCGCGTGTAATATTACAAGGGGGAGGGGTAAAAAAGGGCGATGTAATGATTACATAATTTCTGGATGGCCCCTTAAGAGAGTGCAGAGGTCAGTAACATGGGGACATGAGCACGGACTACATTACATGTTCCTTTTGCGCATTCATCTAGGAGTTCATGCTACGTTTCAGTCTATTCAAACGCGCGAGAACGTCGACGTTCCGCTGTGCATTAGGATCACTACGGCGGAGGCGCCTGCGTTCGACCTCGAAGGCTTCACGCCTCGCTCGAACGGTCTCGAGACGGAAGTAACCATCGAGAATCAGTTGCAGATTCGGTTCGGCGAGAGTTTCGGAACATCGCATCATCAGACAACTATTACCACTATTTGACTAGTATCTCTGCCAATAAAGCACCCTAAAGTCCCAACTGGTCAGTCTGGGTCAATTGAGACAACGGGTCAATTCGTTCTTGTCCGCTCTGGAGCGCATGCTACAATGAACTCACCATAGCATCTTAACAGGAGATCCCTGATTTCGTTTCCCTAACATGGGCCCGATGCTACTTCCGGATTCTCCGCGCCCATAAACCCTTTGGTGCATATTTGGCAAAGTATCGCCTTATTACGGACCATGCTTGCATGCCGATCGATATCGAATGTAAGCAGGAGGAAACTTCGAACGGACATAGCTTTTTCAGGCCAACTGATTCGGCAGAAACTTTAAGTTTCGTATAAACTAGCGTCGGGGCGCGCCTTTCGCGCTATGACTACTACGCTACGCACCACTGTTACCCGAAGCGCTGCCTTACCTCATGCTTTCGTGCATACTAGGCGAACTAGGAGAGTTCGAAAGTATTTTCTCGAGCAAGATTTTTTTCGGTATTGAAGTGAAATTGAACTTGGATATTGACCAGCTGCTGGATCACATGCGGGAGGCCACGTTCTTCAGGCGTGGTAAAACCGAGTAGGCGGATTTTATTTCAGACTTCATGCAAGGAGATTAAATGAAACCCGAGAAGCCGGCCACGAAGACCGGTAAGGATTAGCCAATCGAACACATCGTTTACGACTTGACGAACTCCCATTCCTGCTGACTCTGTTTGACAAGATTGTAGCCGCAGGTCAGGAAGCAGTCGCGGACAGTCATCCAAGTGCTGAGTCCGGAACAGTTGTTGATTCTGTAGCCACAGACGAGTTTCACAACGTCGAGTCCCCGCCGAGCTGACCTCATCTCCTCCAAAAGTTCCTCGTTGACGCTCGTCATTGTGAGTGTGAAGTGCAATGCGTTGAACCGCGTGTGTGGTACCAGGTGCAGAACAGCAGACTCCACGACTTTCGTCTGTCTAAAGACAATTTGTTTTGTCCGGAGGGGGCCGGTCTATTGGGGAGTCTATTTGGGGGGGGGGTCTAAATTTCGAAACTCCGCCGCTAGGCGCCGACCTCGAAAAAACGACTTTCATATAGCAAAATTTCGACCAAAATTGGGGGATTTTCGACCAAAAATAACAAAAATTTCATAAAAAGTGGCGGGTATCCTATCGTGTTCTACATGTGTTGATGAAACGCATAATGGTGATGTTCTCCCAGTGTACCCCATCTGGAAGGTGGCCACCCTCCTAGCCATACGTCCACATTTTTGGGCTCCACATCCTACCTTTAATGGGGTGGCTTGCAACTATGCGCAATGCGTAACACTGATAGCGGGCAGCAGTTAGCACGCATTCCTAGTGGGTAATCGTTATTTAGCTCCAAGGGACGCTAATGTTTATATCATTTCTAATGTTTTGGTTAAAAGTCAGGTCCCAATTTCATGCTTGCGCAAAAAAAATGAACAGGCAACCATATGATTTGGCGAATAAAGTCGTTTACTTTTGGACTTCGTCCACTGCTGCGTAGAGGGCCTGTATGCCGTAGAAATCGGCCTCTTCCATCAGCTCTGAACGAGTCTCGTCAGTCACAAAATTCTAGTTTAGCAGACTAACTGTATCGAACAAAACGTACGATCGATGACAACGTTGGCGGTCAGAACGAGCCGTCCAGTGCGCAGGTAGTTCAAGATAACTGCGAAATAGTCTGGATCTCGATCGATTAGGATTGTGCCAGAGTCGTCCTAAGCCAAACGAAACGAGCTCACAAATGAGGCTGTAGCGGTTGGGCGTACTTTCTGGCTGGGGATTTCTTGATCGTCGCTAGCCAGGCGCGCCAGAAAAGCATCAGGGTCGCGCGAAAGCGTCTGCTTTGATGTTTGGAAGAGCTAAAGGAGGAAATATGACGGTTTACTAACCACCGATTTTGACCGTGCAATACAATGTCGTGCGCATCAGTGTTCGATTGACTGCGGCAGGGCATCAGGCCAAGTTGAAATTTCAGGGCATGCCATGCAGGTCAGGGCAAAGAAGTTTCGGGGCAACAGGTCAGGACAGCAGGGCAAAAAAAATTTACCTGGCCTGCAGATCAGTTCAGGGATACCTCGACCTGTCCCCAACCTTAGTAAATCGGCGTATTCCGCATTTTTTCTTGTTGTTTATGCAGGATTATAATACTCAGAAAGGGGTAACGCGTAAAAGCGGTCTTCGATGTCCTTAAGCTAATGTCTTTTAGGCAACGTTGACTACGCCACTATCGTTCACCTCACAACACAGCCGTCGACCTGCAACCGGAAGCACACCAGGTGTCACTACGATCGCTACGGTGAACATGCACCCCAGTCAGCAGCCCGGTCAAAACCAGCAGGCTAACAACACGACCACGGAAGACACTAAATCTTCCACCGAGAACACTCAGTTCCAGACTGATGGGTGACAACCGCGACCCGTGACGACGCTAAGCCGTATCGCTTTAATAATGTGTTTATCCGACGCCATGACTCATGAGACGATGCCTTTCATTCCCGCAAATCCTGAAGAATGCCTTCATTCTTCGAATAAATTCGTCACGATTATTATAAACGGACTCATCATAAGTTACTCAAGCTGACTTAGTCGACTTGGTGCGCTCCGAGCAGGACTAGCTTTTGAACGTGATCGTACAGCGTAAGGTCCCTCTTCCTTGTTCCTTGCCAAACAGAAGGTCTCTTTCCGGTGAGATAATTTGGGGTCATCCGAAGTTCAAGCGGCATGCTTTGTGCTACCGGCGCTCCCGCCGCTTCTCGACTCTCTTCACACTGATCTTCCGGCGCGTGCCGCCGCTTCCGGCGGACGCCGCCCCTCGACTTGCGCCGCTTCCGTCGCGCGAGCCGTCGCCAGTCATCGCCTCACGAGAATCCCGGATCGGTGCGCGCTAGTTGTGCCCCGAATACCCCTGTTACCTAAGCTATTGACTGTGTGTTGGCTATTCTGTTTGCACTAAACTTACCTACTTAAAAGCGACGGACTCCCTAGGCTTGAGCTTCGACTTGAGCTAGGTCTTACTGAGCTACCTAAACTGAGCCTTATTAGCTTGAGCTGCTAGCTGAGCTACAAACTTACCTATTTGAGACTGTTTCGTATTAGTACATGCTTCGCGTAAGATGCACACTAGACAGTATTGGTTGCCGTGGAGCGCCGATAAACCTCAAAGATCAGGAAGGGCGTCGCTGCATTTTTCGGTGTAAAATTCTTACTTGCACGCGCGCAGGGCGCTGACTGCATGCGGCCCTTTTGCAGACGAAGCCGCGTGTTCTACAGGAACAACATCAACAAATTTGTTGAGGTGTCCTCAAAGTCCATCCTCTGAATCATTCTTCCAGACGTCGATACCACTCGGGCCTTTCTGCGTCGAATTCAGTTTGTTCGGGGCCGTCCAGAAATTGTGTAATCATTACATCGCCCTTTCTCGACCCCTCCCTCCCTCCTGTATTCAAAATGTAATCAGAGGCCTGACCCCTCCCTCCCTCCCTGTAATATTACACGTGAAAAACAATCAATTTTTAAGCAAAGTACTAAGCAAGTATTAAGCATTTTTTAGCACTTCTAAGCAATACACCGTTTAAAAGTGTTCAAAAAATGAGTTTAAAATGGCCCGCCGCCGGCGATACCAACGAAATGTTAAGTCTAAATTTGCAATTTAGACTCAAAATCTGCTCAGAACGTCGCCTAGCGGCGGGCCTTCATTTTATCTAGTGCTGATTACGTAATCAAAGCTTGACCCCTCCCTCCCTCCCCGTAATCAAATGTAATCAGAGGCCCGACCTCTCCCTCCCTCCTGTAATGATTACATAATTTCTGGACGCTCCCTTCCGGTCTGCGAGGTACACTTGTCTAGTTCAGCGAAATGTCGTCCACCGTCTACGTCGAAGGCGTGCCCAACGAGGCCTCCGACGACGCTGTTGAGGAACTCTTCTCACAAGCCGGCTAGGTCACCGGTCTCCGGTAAGATTTCCGAATCTCCAACAATAACTAGACCTCTATCTGTCTTTGATCGCACGCTTTAACCTTTACACTAAAGCGCTGGTGTGTGTTCGTCCAAGAAGTTTTCTCTATCCGGTCGTGTTTGGTATTATTCGATAGCCCCCGAAGAGCTAAGTACAAGCCAAAATTTCAGCCTGATCGGACGTCTACGAAAAACGTCATGATCCGTCAAAGCTTATACTGTTATAAAGGCCCACTATAGCATGCTCCGCATGCCGTCCAAGACGGCAAAACTCCATAGGGCTTGAGACCCTAGAGGTACTTTTTGCATGGAGATCCCAAAAATGTGTCCATTTCCATAAAGGGGGTCATTTAGGGGCCCTTTCTATTTTGATTCTTCTATATTCCCAGAGCTATCCACTTTGTCGAGACCTGTACGTTCAGAAGCCATTACTACGAAATAATAAAGCAGGGACGTTATCTTCTAGCATCATCCGTGATGATGATACTGGCGATAATAATCCAAAAGGATGCGGCTTCGTCGACTTTGACGACGAAGAGTCTGCTCAGAACGCCATAGACAAGTTCGACAACAAGGACCTTCTTGTAGGCTTTGAACATTTTTGTCGGTCCATAGGTGGCAACCGAATTCGACATTCCCATGGGCATGACGTTAAATTCGTAGTGTCCTAGCGGCGTGGAGAACGCTGTTTTGTGTTTGGAAGCGGGGTCCGTGCGGATCTGGAAGTAGCCGCAGAGGAAGTCTATAGATGTGAAATATTTGCGCTTGCCAAGTGACATCAACGTCGTGTCGATGTTAATTAGCGGAAAATTGGTTTTCACAGTTTTATCGTTGATCAGCCTGTAGTCCACGCACATCCTTATGCTGTCCTTATCCTTCTTGGAAACCAGGACCACCGGGCTGGCATACGGAGAAGTCGACGGCGAGATCAACCCCCGCGCTAGAAAATCCTTAAGCATAGCGGCGAACTTTTCTCGGAGCGCGTACGGAATTTGCCGCACGCGCGTCGAAATCGGGCGCTCGTCAATAGTCTCGATGCCGTGCACTACCAAGTCAGTCTGAGTCAGCTCGCTCTCCGTTAGCGCAAATATGTCGTGGAATTCCAGCACTAGAGCGTCAATATCGGTCTCCTGCTCCGCGGTTAATTTTCCCATTTTAGCCTTGATTACCGCTAAGAGTTCTGCGTGCCGATCGCTAACTGCCCTCACTTGCGCGTCGGCGGGCCGCTCATCGCGCTCTCGACACGCTTTCTCGAGCCATTTAGTCACCACTGGGCTAGACAACGCATTCTCCGCACTGCAGTAGTCATGAACCTCCTCCACATGCCCTATTAGTTCTCCTGGTTTCAGTTCTTGTTGTGTGCCCGAGTAGTTTGTGACCAGGATCGAGAGCCTACCGTTTGAGGTCGCTTGAAGACAGGGCTCGATCTGCACACTGGCACTGGGCACTTTGGCGCTGGTGACTTCTTCGACGCCTCCGTCGAGAAGCTCTTGGTCGATTTCCGAGTCGATGTTATAGTCCGTGGCAGCCATGTTGTCTGCGAGAAGCGGCTTGTTAAGCAGAGCGGTATCTGTGACATAAGCCGATATAAACTTAGCGGTCAATGGCGGAATCGCGTCAGCACGGTACACGCGAAGGGCACGGTTTACGACAAGCGACTCCTGCTTTTTAGTATCAAACGAAATGGTTTCACCAGTTATTCCATTCGCTAGGTAAAATCCGAGAGACTGCAATCCTGGAGTGCCCATAATATAGTCGAAACCGAAGGGGTCCTTTGTTACGCTAAACTTGATTCGAATCGGGGCCTGTGACGCCACTGAAACGGGCAACGTAATCGTCCCGAAAAGGCGTAGCTCATCACCATTTGCGGCTGTAACACGAGGAGGAGACGACTTATATCCGGCAGTTAGCGGGTTGATATTCGCCTCTTTTAACGCATTAAGAAGAAATCGCACGCAAATCAAATTCACTTCAGCACCGGTGTCCGCTAACGCACGGCCGGTTACGCCGAAAATGGACGCAGAAACAGTAGGGGATGTGCCCACTGACGGTACTTCAGTATCCTCGGTGCTAGGTGAGGCGTTTTCCTCCGCCACAATTCCACTCATTCCAGGATCCGAGGCTATTTCTGACGGCAACTTTATGATGTCGCCGCTCACTGCTGCTGCACTCAATCTTTCAAATACGTAGCGCGCTTCGGTAAGTGAGGCGCCTGCGGCGGCATGCGGCGCGGCGGGCACTTCATTGGAATTCGTCGTCCTTAAGTGGTGCCGCACGGTCCTCGTTGTGGCCGTGCTCTCTGTTGCTTTCTCTGTCTGCAACACGTGACTGATAGCGTTGGTCCGCGTGGCCACAACGGATGCGCCCTCTCGTGCGGCGTTGCACGACGACGACGAGACAATTAAGTCATTATCAGGCAATTGATCGGAACTACTAGTGCTCGGCAGCACGCAAACATTTTCAGCAAATGAAACAATAGGCTTATGTACAGAGGTAGCCGTATGCGCATTAGACTGAAGGGACGGGCTATGTACAGGTTTTTCCGAAGCCTTGCTGCTAATTACTGGCTGACTGACCCCGTATTGGCAGCTCCCTGCCAGCTGGGGCTGCGGGGATACTGAAAATTCTGCACTTGACGGACTGCGTTTCCACCCGTCAAGTTGGGTTGCTGTCCCGTAATTTGCGCAGGCTGCCTTTGGAAGTTGTTATTTTGCCAGTTCGGACGCTGATTGTTCCCGTTGTACGGCCGGTACACGTTGTTTTGCCGCGCATTATTATTGCTATTTTGCCCATTTTGTGTGGCCTGTCGCTGGATGTAGGACTGGTTACCGCTGCCGTTGTTTGCATAGGAGTTCCCATAGTAGCGGCGCGGACCTTGGTATCCGCTAGAGTAGCTTCTGTTGTCCTGGTAGGCGCCAGCCGGACGGCCGTTGTTAGGCACTAGGGCAGCCGCCTGCGCCAGACTCGTTTTAGATGTTTCTGTGGGACAGCTACGCTCAATTAGTGCACCGTCCCGAATCAAGTCAGTGAACCGCGAGCGCTCCTGCTGAGCTGCAATAGTGCGACGAATGTTAATGTCGCGTAGCCCGTCGATGAAGTACTTTTTATTCAACTCTTCAAGCTGACCCGACGACTGCATGTGTCCCATAGCGTCGCGCACGATCTGCTTGACCCTTGTGCCGAACTCTGTCACAGTCTCCTTCTCGGTCTGCTGTAGCTTTTTCAGCTCGGTCCAAGCTCCCACCTTCCGGTTGTCTTCCACGGAAAGCGCCTCCAGAATTGCTTGTTTGGCTTCCGAGAATAATGGTCGGGAGGAATCTTTCTCATACGCCTCGAACGCTAACCTTGCACTGTCAATGACTTTCATTCCCAGTAAGTCAATTCGTTGCCTATCATCCCACGCTCTCGTTAGTCCTTCGAATTCTCGAAAGTAGTCCTTGGCTTTTTCGAGCCCATCACGTCCCGACAACTTTTTGACTTGCTGTGACACGGTGCTAAACAAGAGCAACTGCATCAGGCTGCTCTCAGTTACGCAACCCGATCCCGAATGCCGCGAATTAATCCCCGCGTTTGCTCCCTCCAATGCACTGTTCAGTTGATGTCCAACGACCTTTGGTGGTCGGGAAGCAATTTCCGCATAGTCACTGCGTCGTCCGTAATCCGACACCTCTGGTCGATGATCATATCGCGCATGGCCCGGTGGCATTGTCTGTTGCACGACTTGGGGTGTCGGCCGATGAACCCTGGCGTCGAACGCCTGCTGCGTCGGCATAACGTGTAAACTACCGTAATCCTGCTGCGAATAATGCTGTTGCTCCAACTGGCCGAGCGGCACATGCGCATCCGGCGGGAGGTAGTAGCGGTGGCCAGTTTGCGGCACGACGAATGAAGCAGACACTGGATTGCTGCAGGGCGCCATGCGCGTCGCAAAGGGCGTCTGCACGGCGGCATGTTGCGGCGCCGTTTGCATGCATGCTTTTGCGGCAAAACCAGGCGGAGGACTTTTGGCATGCCGACCGGTACTTGGAAAAGGCGGGTACCGAATCCTGCTAGCAGAAGGAGAAACCTGCGGCCGTATGCTAACATCGTGCGAAACTGTATCAAACTGAACCTGTTTGCGCGGTGCGCTGGCTAAGACCTTTTGTAAACGATGTTTGTGAACGGGGTCTACGGTTCTTTGGCCTTGCCTCGGTTGCAATCTTCCTGGAATGGACACCACCGACGATGGCCCGGCCGACGAAGGTCTGCTGTTGCTCTCCATGTCGTTCACCCTTCCAACTACATCATACAAAGCGGTGACCAGTCCTTTTACCGTCTCCGCTAAGCTGTCGACTTTTGACGAAATAGCCGCACTAACCCCCGGAAACACTAACATGTTTTGAAGGTCCGATTGCTGGTGCGTCAGGTTCTGCTGATCACCATTCTGAACTTGTGCGACAGGTTCCGACGCATTACGGGCCATTCCCGGAGGGGATCTGCCGGAGTCCCAGTGCCGGTTCGTCTCACTTGCATGGCCTTGAGCGAAACTTCCATCACTCAGAACTCGCCTAATGTTCTCGGCGATTGGGCTGGTAGCGCCCCACTCTCGGACCTGGACCTCGGTAGGCGAATTGTTCCCGTTTTGTCTGTCTCTGCATCCGTTTTCTGGCAACTGCGGGTACAGCTGGTTAAGCTGTGATGCCGATCTGTACTGTTCCATTTCGTTAGTAGGGGTGTTATCCTCGGTCAGAAGATCTGCAAACTCCCTAAGGTCCGCATCACCCTGGTCCACGTTGTTTGATCCCGACTGTCCCGGGGCCAGGTAAAACCCGGAGGAAGGAGCACCGTGTTCGTAGGGCTGTCCGGTATAGCGGTCGTAGCGAACTTCATACTGGCGATGCTGGGGCGCCGCGAGTTGGCCCGTCGGGGCAGGCTGAACTGCTTGAGGCGGCGGCGCAGGGAAGCCCTCCTCGTCGTCGGTTTCTTCAACGTGGCGATCCGTGTACATTGTTAAACTATTCCAGGTGGGCCACCGAGGGCTACCACTCGCTGGGAAGATACGAAGAATCGAAGTTG
>JNEY01000293.1:0-12381 GCA_020875895.1 Aphelenchus avenae
GTTACGATAACACAATTTCTGGACGCTCCCCGTGAATCTCGGGAATTGCAGGTGTAGAGGTTTTCTAGTCCGGTACTCGCAACGGTTTCGGCTCTTTTTTTAATCAATTCTAATCCCCTGCATCTTTTGCTCAAAGGACGAATGCCACACTGGTGGTACGCTTTGTGATGTAATGGATTAACTCTTCTCGGTCCGAAAACCCTGATACCTACTATGCGCTTCATTGTTACCGGTTTATATGGTGGACCTGTGCTAGACCTTTCCACTATGCAAGCGTTTTTCTGTATAGGATAAGGCATCGATACGGACTTTGAATGAGCCTATGTGCATAAATTTTTGCCCCTGTAGGGTAAAGTAAAGCGTATATCCGACTAATCAAGTAACACAAGACGATAACAGGTTTAATAAAATGAATGTTCATACTGACATAATTTTCAGCACGCAGTACACGTAGAAACTACGGACTTCCTCGTCGTATCCTCCGTACGACACGACCCATCGGTGCACAAGAAGGTTCCTGCGCATGTTCTTGTTGGTAAATTTGTAAACGTCGCAAGCGGACGTCTCAGTGTCGTCTTGCTTACGTGGCAGTACCTCAGAAGGCCAGCTGTCCAGTGCTGGCGGAGTAGGTTCTACAGAGTTCACTTGAGTACACTGCGCAGGAACTCCGTCGGAAATGGACGATTTGCAACATATATCGATTCGCGGAACGGCAGTGGCCTTTGCGTCGGTGTTCTCGAATGCCTATGGCGTGAAAAAATACCTAGCCGGTGCAAGGTGGAACGTACTCTTAGGTTTTGTAAAAAGGCTGACATAGCCGACGCCTCAAAGAAATGTTGGCTATGGCCAGTTCCGTCGTTCGAACTCAGATCGATCCAAACCGACGGAATCGCCGATTAATATAATAAGTAGTATTAGCCAAGATTGAGTGGTGTTCGGCAAAATATTGGGGCTGATATAGGAGGAATTTCTTCATAAATTCCCAGTTTAGGTCATACAATTTAGATTGTTGGTCGGATTCACAAATCGGACCCGGGCCGGCTTCAAAATTTCGTGAACCGCTAACGCCGTATTTACGTGGCGTAAGCAAAATGAAGCTAAATTAACAGAGTCCCTCTCTGATTGGATCGTTACAATATTTTCTGTACGTTGGATGGGATTGCAACCGGAACCGGGAAGCCATACCTCTATGAATCGACTGACCCACGAGTTGACAGTGCCGAGTCCAGTGGCCGAAACGTAGCAGGATTGAAGTGATGTACAGGTGAATAGGTACCGAATGAGACTTGAAGGAATCGACGATGACAGCCACTGCAAGAAGAATCAACGCTAGACATGGGTAGCCTGTAACGGCCAAACATACGGGGAACGCGATTCGCTTCACAACCGCCTTGACCGACTGCGCGTGAATGAACGGGATGATCCCGAAGTCGTCATCGATTGAGCGATCCATGTCCCAACCGAAATGGAAGCACCCAGCACGCAGCCTCTCTGCGACAAGCCGAGCGGCGCTGTCCGGCTGTGTGAAGACGACGCCAGTTGGGCGACAACGGTAGCGCTCGACGTGAAGCCATCCCACGTTGCACTTTGGGTCCGCGTGCTCTACCCATGCACGCAAAAGTCGAGAACAGGTACACGCGAGGCGAAGGTGCTCCACGTAGGCGTTGCGAAGACGCGCCATCAGCTTTTGCACGCCAGCATCGTCGAGTAGGATGACGGCGACGTCGAAGTCATCGCTGTGGTTGTCCGCGCCTGTTATTACAGCTTGGGTCGGATTACATTCACATTGGGCCCTCATCAAGTTCCTGTCGGCGTTTTCCTAAACCGACAACAGTGGCGAGGGAACTTCCAGACGCTCTACACTGCTGGCGGCGCTGCTGGGTGTACGCATGGCGCCGCGAGAGCAAATTTTCGCTTTTTTCTTGTTTGCCTAAAATTTCGCTGTTGCCGCTTGCGACTGACCTTCATCGCATATTGGGAGTTTGCTAATTGGGATTTTAAAGGCTTTAAAGGGGCATCCAGGAAATAGATGATCATATCAAAGGACTGTTTGATCCCATCCCCCTACTTGTTATCATGGGTTTTTGTTTGGCTGACTCCCTGTATGATCATATAAAGTTTTTCACCAGATTTGTTCGTATTTGCTATTGTTGGCACTTTCCCATTTTTTTGCCTATGAAATTTAAGGATTTTAAAGACATTTCGAAAGACTTAAAAAAACCGAGCAAAGAAGGCCGGCCACAGCCGATGCGGACGCAATTTTCGGCGAAAACTTCAAGTTTTTAGTTAAAAATTGCTCTTTCCACGCCGAGCGGCTAGACGTTTTACCTTGTCCTTATGAGTGCGGTTATCATTTGGCTATCCCGCTCCATGTTATGATCACCTATACCCAAAAGAAAAATTTGTTGTATGTTTATTTATCCGTTTCTAGCAAAAATAGAATTCACCTACCATCGAAACACTGGATATACGCCGCATTGGAAGCGCAGCGGCGTGTTCGTCGACAACGTTTCTCAGTCGACGGTTCACCAGCTGACTGCATTCGAGCGTTGCGCGATCGCACCAACGGAAAACTTCGAATTCCACGTGTTCGTGCATCCGCTGCTAAAGGCCACAACATTATCAGAAGGAGGCTCAGTCCTGTACTCGAGTAGCATCAAATAGTTGCATATGCTCAGCGAAATGGTACGCGTGTGGAAGCAAATTCGAGAAGCTGAGTCATGCACACGCATCAGGAAAGAAAGAGGCCACGCGGCGAAGAGGACGGATGACGTGGACGCGTTCGCGGCGCACTCATTGAATAGCGGGCGCTCCGAATGAGCCACCAAGCGCGCAAAATGCGTGACGCGGCTAGGCGTCCGTGGCTGGCAGCATTTTGAAGTTGGCTGCAAACTACGTACGTTTTATGGAGAAATAAGAAAATGCTAGAATTAGTAGTAAAGGAAGCTGGTGGGTAAGAGTTAACTTTCCCCAAGATCAATCGAAGCATTCGAAGAACATTAAGCACGACCACGCTGCGTAAATGTATGTTTAGCGGGCTCTGATTGTAGCGGCGTACGCCGTTTTGAGCGAGCCGCCTATCGGCCTAACTGAACGCGGGTCGTTCAGTACAATTAATTTCTTTTTATGAACTGGGCAGTGCAATTCAACTCACTTTCATTCAATAAACTAGATCGTTTAGCGGTAATTTATGGAGGAGGGCTCTGTCAGAATGTGTGCTAGCTCCAATGAGAACCGCCCTTAAACATCCCGTTATAGGAGACTTAAACGACTTTACTCTACTTATGTCGGTACGAACATGGTTTTTTTAACCTTTAGCTGCGAACAAACGGGCGGGGTCGCAGTCCTAGCGGATGGGTAGACAGATTTGTCGGACCGCCTACTTTGAGAATCGACGATTCGACCAGGGATGTATCGAAATTATTTTTAAAATTTTCGAATTCGAAATTCGAAACCAAAAATCGTCGAAATTCGAAAACCGAAATCAAGTATAAAATATCTATCCTTAAAGGGCTGGTCTATGTCAGTCGCCCTAAATTTTTCGCTCTTGGGTCAAGTTTGGTATCGTTCGATAGGCCTTCTAAAGTTATACAAAACTGGAACATTTTAGCCGAATCGGACGTATAGAAAAAAAGTTATGACCGACCAAAGTTTCAGCACTTGACCCCAGCTTCCTTGCGATAGCGAGCGCTATGGAATCATGCCCATAGCGGGTACGAAAGGAGATACTGCCAAATCGGTCCCCCTAGGGGGTTTTCGAGCATGGGGTTTCTGAAAATAACGTTCATTTTTCAAGGCGGTGTATCCGGGGGTCAGAGGAAAGCGGGGGGGGGGGGTCGACTAAAGAGCCGGTGTATGTCAGTTAAAACTCGTTCGATTGTCCGAAAAAGGGCGCGTTAAGCTTGTGCAAAGCTACGGACGCCATGTAATTTCGACTTTTGAGGTCTACTTTAAACAATTTCCGACGCACGAGGTTTGGAACTCTGGAAGTGTGGCGTAGCGCCATGACACATAAGTTATCTGCTTGGTACAAGTAACACCCGGTAGCGGCGCCGGCTGCGCGAAGCGCAGCCCAGTCGCTAGTAACTGCTAAACTGCTGTCATCTGTAACGATTGAAGTATAATGCCGCCATACTGGTGATTTGCCCGTGATTTCCTGAACCAACGAGTAAATGCGACGAACAAAGGCGGGAATGACGCCAATAACTGATTCGATGCTCTTTAGGAACTGCCTATGGCGAGAAAGTATGGGCTGACGCAAGGTCGTGAACTATTTCGATTTTCGAGACCAAATTGTCGAAATCGAAATTCGGAACCAAAAATCACCGAAATTCGAAAACCGAAATTCGAAATTTCGATACACCCCTGGATTCGACTCAGGTGGGGGCGTTAATCGTCATGGCAAGGGCAATGCAAATTTTGCGGAGGTCTGGACTCGCTACTGTCAACGAGACCAGGCCACCCTCAATGTCGCATTCATCAAGTATGCGTAACGCTTTCCCGTTGTAAACTCAAAGCTCTCCAGAGTGACGAAGAGGGGAGGGAAGGTCCATGGTCGGGACTGGTTTTGGTCGTCCGGGGAATGAGCAAGTCGGCGCGGGCGTGGCACAACTCCGCCCAATCCATGTTGTGGGCCAGCACGAAGGCGCACTTTTGACAAACTTTGGTCAAGAGTTGCGGCGTACGCCTGCTTTCTTTCGTTGATAGAAGAACAGATTTTTAGCGTAAATGCATGCGAACAAGGGATATTTCGTTTGCGTAGCATTATTACGTCGTTTCCGCAATCCTCTAGGTCTTTTTTCAAAAAGGCCGACGTATCAAAGGAGCGCGGCTCTTGCTCACAATGATACGCACGTGAGGGAATTGGAACGGTACGCTTGCACAACACGTTGACACAACTCGCCTACTTAAACTCGTTCGGCCATCGACGTGAGGTTTTGCACTGCAGAATTAACGCTTTTTTGCGCAGACCTGTCCCGATCGACCAGCCTCAATCCTCTGTTGAACACGATGTTGTCCCATACCAGGGATGGGGATTCGGATTCGGAAAGTCGGAAAATCGGTCGTTTTGCTTCGGATTCGGATTCGGTTTTATTTTGGAGAGTCCCCATCCCTGTCCCATACGGGGTGTGTTCATACCGCGCTGGCACATACCGTATTTCCTTGATTAGATCCCCTGGGGCTCTATTTTTCAAAGCCTAAATTTCTGAAAATCTTTAAATTTAATTAAATTTTTAAAATTCTATTTTTCGTTCTCTTGAGCCGAACTGTTCTTGAAAATTGTTGTTTTATCATTATCTATTCAAATATAGCGATAACTTGGACGTCAAGATACATAAGCTGCCAAGCTTGGAAGCGGCTAGTGGGCTCTATTCAAGGTGGGGCTCTAATCGAGGTGGGGCTTTATTCGAAGAAATACTGTATGTTATATTTCGATTCCCGATTTGGTTTGGTCCAAACATATACTTGATCCTGGCTTTTACTTTTGTTTTTATTTTAATTTTATTCGTATATTATATTTGTTTTTAGCCTAAAATTCCAATATATGTCCTGAAAATTAACGGAAGGCCTGCTAAAGACATTAAGCGCTTCGATAGCTGTGTGATACTTTTAGTTTAAAAATGCTCAAGACTGCGTTCCTGTTGGTTACGCTGCTGGCTCTCTTCGCTGCACAAGAAGCAAGCTCTCAGCCCAAGTGTGGAGGCTTTGCTGGTTTGCGCTGTGGGGCCATAAAATTTGGCATTTTTGGCTTTAGACAACAACTCTAGAGTGATTTAACCTAGCCCGCCGTTCACAGGCCCCGAGCGAGGCATTTTGGTACTTGCTTGGCTGAACTTCTTGAAAATTGAAGTGTTTACCCTCCTGCTCCGCTCGAAAGTGACTTGGCATACTTAGCACTCGAAGTGGAGTTCGACAAGATCTCTGAAATGTAACTGAAGCCTTCCTTCCGGCTAAGATACTGCCGAAGATACTAGTAAACACATTCGCAGACGCACTTTGCATACGATTTGCATAGTGTACGAGCTAATGAGGCCACAGCTATGGAAGTCTCCCGCCGCGCAAACGTAGACGCTCGCTTCTGGTAGGTGCGTCTGAGAGATCCCGACAATTGCGCGACCGCAAAACTGTCGGTACATGTTCTTTGTTTTTTTTTGCGAGCTTCATTTGCTCTCCAAGTCCTCAAGTTTCGCAGCTTACAACGCTTTAGTAGATCGATATGAACGCGTACGAACTGTCGAAATTTGCGCTGCAGTTCGTCATCGACTGCCTCAACTTTTCGATAATAGTGTTCGTAATTCGTGAAAGGCGAAATGACGTGACGTTCCGGAGCAGCTTCTTCCTTCTTTTCACTGCCGTCAGTGTGTCCGAATGCCTACACACGACGACGGTAAGACCAGGACGTTCGCATTTCGTATGCTTCAGACAATGTTGCAGAGAAATGTTTTAGTAGCAACAAAAGTACACCTTTTACATTTGCAGAAAAGACCTACCTTTATTTACAAAAGACGGCCTATAAATCCAGTGCCCGACCATTACCACTTTTTCTGACTATTACCATTACCATTACTGAAATTCGGACCATTACCATTACCTATCATTACCATTTCCCACTAGCGGATTTTCGACCATTACCATTACTCCGGGCACTGCCTATGATCCGTTTGCAGTAAAATAGGATTATTTGTAAGGATCGGTCACTCGGCTCCCGTACCGTACGTCGTAGCGTACTGACACTCCTTCCTGTACCGTAATGCCGTACCGTAGTACTGCCGGTGCAGTACGGTACGGGCCGTATACGGACGGTACGGCTCCAGTACGGCTCGTACTCGCTCTAGACTACCAGAAAAGCGAAGCCGTACCGTACTGACGCCCCCTCTCACCGTACCGTACTTCCGTACCGTGGCACCAGTATATTATTTACAAAAATTAGGCCTTAATTAGCAACAGAAACTTTTTTCCCGATTTTCCGTGCAATGTCCCATGCAGTTATTTTAGTGGCTCGTCGAGAAACACTTTCCCAACACTTTTGGTATGGTCGACTTCTTCATCGCCCACCTTCCTTGCAAGCTCTACATACTGCCGGGAATGGCATTGGTTTTCCAAGCGCTAGCGCACTCGGCGATTGCCTTCAATCGGCTGTGCTGCTGGTGCACTCAGGAGCGACTGAGACTCTTCTTGACTAGCCAAAGCGCCTGCATATCCATAGCTCTGATTTTCCTGACGTCCATACTTGCTCTATTGCCCAGCCTCATTTCGCCGTGCCGACATAACGTCTTTAACGACCGAATCGTCGGCGCTATGCCAACGGATACGACGCTCTATGTGGTGAGCGCTATCGCAAGCGTTGTGTGCCAAGACTTGGTGTGGAACGAACGAGTTTTTTCTGAATTTTAAAGGCATGTTTTTGTCTTCAGTAGAGCTGACAAGTGCCGCAATCTCTAGTGGGCTGCTCCGTTAATCGCTTCAAGCGGCACGTAAAAGGCACGGTACGTGTCAGCTCGGAACGGAAACCGACATTGGGGTCAGTATACAAGGAAATGGGAGAATGAAAATTGACCGCGTTTTAGTGTATTCCGTCCCGTGCCGTTTTAGCGTAACGGAAAATGACACAGTGGCGGTCCGTGCCATCTCTAGTCCCCAGACCATAATAAGTTTATAGCGGCTGCGCTAAGGCTTACGCCGCGCCGCTATCAGTGGCATACAGAGGATCAGAATTTAGAGGGTGGGGGGGGCATGGCATGGCCCCCCTCTGCCCCAAGGGTCGGTCCGCCACTGTCCGCTATCGGGGAATACTTGTAACCAGTAGATATCGTAAGAGTTGTAGCGTACTGCTTGCACTCTGTGTTCTAAGCTTCGTACACTGAAAGTTAGCTGCCTGCGGGAGACATACTGGTATATGTAGCATGCGCATAATCAAATGCCAAAGCTTGACACTTTGCAAGCTCGTACAGACGCCATATGTTTGTTCTCCGTGTACGAACACCCTAAACATCTCCTTCTTGCCCGCTATGCGACGCATGTGATAGTGGGCTCACTAGACTCCAGACCCTGTTATCGACCGAATTCAAAAACGGACGCAGTTTTCGTATTCTTCATGCACGAAAGCCCTGCTATTGGGGGCTGACGCTGCGCGCATGAATCTCCGTCTAGCCAGCAATGTCAACGCTTGCATAGCGCTCGCTGTCGCATGGAAGCATGACGCCTCCTCCTCCGCTGACCCCAGAGGCCCGCCTTGAAAATGGATGCTATCGTCGGATTCTCCATGCTTGAAAATTCATGTTGGGCCAATTCAACAAGTATCTTCTCACCCGCTATGCGCATGCGTGTATAGAGTTCACTATCGAATGGAAGCAGGAAGCACATGATGGAACTCGAACGGTCATAACGTTTTTCATATGCAATCTGCGCTGTATCTTTCCAGTTTACTGGATTTTGCATGGGGCATCGAACGAACACTTCCCGACCCCACGTATACGCTATCCCTTTAGTGTGCAAGGATTTCATGCACGGTGTGGGCGAATCGACTTTGCATACTTAGATTCGAACGTCCATAATGCTCGTTACATATGTCATTACCACGCTGGCCGAATTCGTGTTTACTTGGCTCACCGTTGGGCTGCTTGTCGGCATCCGCAGAGAAGGGCGGCTGAACAGCAGACGACATGAGATCGGTCTCTTCGGTAGAAAAACACGTACTTTACAGAGATTTATTGAGGTAAATTTCAGTTTATTCGATGATCATGTGCACGCTACAAGCGCTACTGGTCGCAAATTATATCATCAACCTGACGCTTAGCGGAACTGTGGCCCAACAAGCGCTCTCGTTGGTCTTTAACTACGGACTGGGCGACGCTTACTCGATGATTGGGCCCCTGTGCCTGCTCGTTTTAAGGTAGGCTATCTTGTCTTGTCGATGTTGCTGATTTGATGTGCCGGACCTTAGATAGATTCATTATTTGCCAACCCTCCCCACAGGGAGGCTTAACTAGAGTTGTTGGATCGTGAAACGGAACGAGTCGATCCGTGATCCGTCCCGTCTTGAGAACGGCGCGACGGATCATGGAAGCCTTGAAAATTGATGCCGTTCCGTGCCGTTTTAGTGGAGAACGGGACGGAAAACGGCCTTCTTTAATGCCGTTCCGTCCTGGGGCCGTGCTGGCACGGCACGGAGCCCGGCACGGGGTCTAGGAACGGAACGGAGGACGGCACGGCCGGGTAGGGCCAGGACGGAACGGAGGTGTACCCAACAACTCTAGCTTGACCAAGGCGGTTTGTAGCATTTATCCGACAGCTGTTTTTTTAGCCGCGGCATACTGTGACAATTCTCGCCCGATTTGCACTATAAATTGGGACCTAAGGGAGAGCTCGGCTAGGCCCGTTCGTCAGCATAGACTTAGCAGAAGCTTAAGCAACTTGGTCGAGCACTTGGTAAGCCGGTGCTATTTATTATGCAGGGGTCGAGCACCGAATAACGCTAACGGCGGGTTAAGAGCCGCCTAGCTCAAGCAATACGTCGTTCAATACCGCTGGGAATAATTTTCCCGCATTGTGCTAATTAAATACGTCCTTCAGGTAAGTTTGTAGGCCATTCTACAAAACCTAAGATTCACTATAAATCTTAGAAACAAGTACGACAGCTGCTCTCGCCGAGACGCGCGCTCTCTCGCCGGTCAGCGCAAGCAAGGGAACGGGACCGCAGACACACGGACGCACGCCGAGAGTGAACGGACTTCTCCCGCCGTCTCGCCGCCGCCGAACCCCGCGCCGCACGCCAAAACAAAAGAAGGACACCCCTCGATTTCGACGTCCAAAATCGGAAAGGAGATCTCGTGCCTTGTGCGCTACTCATCAGATCCTCCCGAACGGTTGTGCAATTTCTGTCCTGCTGACCGTGCAATAAACTCTCTTCAGTAAGTCCCGTCTTGTCTGGCCTCCCCCGGGCCTGAGTGGCGTCTCAGCCCTAGTAGCCCACTCCGATTAGCCATCGGTTTACTATACAACTCTTGCTCTCTCTCTGTTACAAAGTGCCTGCGTGGCGGAATCAACGGTTGCAAGCGTCGAGAAGCCAAAGGGCTGGAATTTCACGGGGGTTTCAGAATTGCCAAAGAGAGCAATTGCTGAGCCTGAAGTTGCCAGTGGAGTACCTAAAGGCTTCAGAAGGCAGCCTAGCGTTCCGTATCGGCACGGAGAGTAGGGAGTAGCGTAGGTCGGTGGCCAGGCAAGCGGAGAGGAGATCGTGGAGAGGTAAAGCCCTAGAGAGGCTTCGGTAACGGATTCAAGCCCAGGAGTGGCGCAGCAGGGCTTCAGAAACCGTCAAATCTCGATTCCACGGCAAAGTGTCGAACCAATACCGAATCAATACTTGAGTCTTAACGGCTCATATCGGCGTACTTTCGGCCTTAGATCGCTTAGGTGGGCCCAGTAAGCGGTTTAAGAGTCCATAGTGCTCCGTAGCGTACAGGAAATTCTCGGATTCAGAGACTAAGAAGTCTCCATCGTAAGTCTGTTAATTCAGGCGGGATGGACAACCCCCAGGGGTGTCACAATACGAGCGCGCTACCTGGCGTTCTACGGACTCAACTGCTGGGCGAAGTGCCCGAAGAAGCTCTTCAACGCCACAGTTTCGGTGACGTCGGTGCGACGACATGCTGCTCCGCCGTGAGCGTCTCATTCGTTTGGGGGGGGGGGGGGAAGGAACTTCAATGTGGGCAACCCTGGGCAGCCGGGTCCTAGACCCGCCGGGCTGGGCCGGGCCGAGCCGGGTACCGGGTCCGGATCTCGAAAGTTAGTCGTGTACGGGCCGGGCCTACCTAAGACCCGGCCCGGCCCGGTGCAAGATCCGGCAAGGGCACGTTTTTGGCAATTTTTCATCAAATTTTCAAAATATTTTTGCCAAATAAGCACGAATTTTGCGCCTACGGCGCCTGAGAGAATCTACATTAGGCTAATAGACCTTAAAACCAACCTTTAAAACCATTAATAGGGCGATATCGGACATTAGAAATGACTACCAAAGGGGGTACCAAGGGAATTTTTCGGTCCAGTCTTAAATGACCAAGACCCGGTAGACCCGGAGACTTGGTGCCCAGGGTTGAATGTGGGGCTGGGCGCCCGCGGGTCACATACCGATTCCAACGCCGGCCGATCAACGACGTCGCTGTGCGTATACATAATAAATGCAGGCAGTCTGGTTGACTCGACTAATAAATGGGTTCTAAGCGGTTTAAGCGTTTTCCTGCGCTGCCCTACTCCTTACAACGCCCTTGCCCTAAATGAAAGGAATACCGAACCGGCAAACATGCACCGTCGACGTGGGAGTTTTCCGGTAGGACTTTGATGGTGTGCCTTTGTGTTTGTGAATAAATTAATTCTAGAAAAATGCGCGGAATATCGTTTCAGTACGTAACGACTCCACAAGCTGATCTGCGCATTGCTTATAGCTAATCTTGTCAGTTGCCCTAGCAGTTGCAAGGTTAATTAGTAGGTTAAACTAGAACATGTCTGGCAGTGAAACTATATCAGTGTAGAAACTAAAAGTACATGAAGGTCCGACGACTGCTGGCGAGCGCACCTGGCAAGATACGGGTGAACGCGCGGCCTTCTAAGAACTTCCCACTGAGACGCAGACACTACCTATTTGCTGAAAATATTGCCGTCGAATGCCGAAGACGACGGTCTCACAGGGTTAAGCGGCAATTTTACCCGCGCACTGGTGCAAAAATCAAAGACTGCCTCTACGGCTTCCCCGGACGAATATGAATACGAATATTACTATGACCCCGGTGACTTTTGTGCTAAATTCTGGCACACGTCATGCAGAGACTTTGGCTGGAACTTCTTCACGGTGGAGCTCGCATTCATAGGACTGCTGGTTGTACCACACATCAGCATGCTCGTCTTCCTCGTCGCTCATGGCCGAAAAGATGACGCATTCCGGCAGGCGTTCTATGTGCAATTCGTGGCTGTCTGCGTTGTCGATTGCGTTCGAGTGGCGTGGGTAAGGAAAATCTCTCAGTCCTGACAAAATTAGTCTATCCAAAAATGGCCCGATGATGGCGGTAGGGATGACAATGAAGGTTTATATTTGACAATACATTGAAAAGTTTCGGTCTCGGTCATGAGGAAAATCCGATGGTCTCGGTCTCGGTCGTGAGTAAAAAATAAGGCCAAAATGGCCCGCCGCTAGGCGCCGACCTACGAAATTTTCACTATATTTCTCTAAATTTCATCCAAAATTTCGTTGGTGTCGCCTGCGCCGGGCCCATATTAGCCGAATTTTTTACATTTTTTACCGCGGTGTGGCGGTTTTGGGCCGAAAATATTTCAAGTCTCGGTCATGAGTCGGGTCTCGGTCCCGGTCTCGGTCTCGGGGGGGGGGGG
>JNEY01000293.1:16047-27171 GCA_020875895.1 Aphelenchus avenae
ACCAACCTGGAATCTCGGTTAATGCGAGGGGACCACCCTGGAATTACAGTAACTGAGAGGGGACCAACCTGGAATCTCGGTTAATGCGCGGGGACCAACCTGGAATTGCAGTAAACTGAGAGGGGATCAACCTGGAATCTCGGTTAATGCGAGGGGAACAACCAGGAATTACAGTAGCTGCGAGGGGACCAACCTGGAATCTCGATTACTGCGAGGGGACCAATCTGGGATTACAGTAGCTGCGAGGGAACCAACCTGGAATCTCGGTTAATGCGAGGGGACCACCCTGGAATTACAGTAACTGAGAGGGGACCAACCTGGAATCTCGGTTAATGCGCGGGGACCAACCTGGAATTGCAGTAAACTGAGAGGGGATCAACCTGGAATCTCGGTTAATGCGAGGGGAACAACCAGGAATTACAGTAGCTGCGAGGGGACCAACCTGGAATCTCGATTACTGCGAGGGGACCAATCTGGGATTACAGTAGCTGCGAGGGAACCAACCTGGAATCTCGGTTAATGCGAGGGGACCACCCTGGAATTACAGTAACTGAGAGGGGACCAACCTGGAATCTCGGTTAATGCGTGGGGACCACCCTGGAATTACAGTAACTGGGAGGGGGCCAACCTGGAATCTCGGTTAATGCGTGGGGACCAACCAGGAATTGCAGTAAACTGCGAGAGGACCAACCTGGAATCTCGGTTACTGCGAGGGGACCAACCTGGAATTACGGTATGTGGGGACCAACCTCGAATCTCGGTTATTGCGAGGTGACCAACCTGGACTTACAGTAAATGCAAGGGGACCAACCTGAAACAACAGTAAATGCTAGAGGATCCACCTGGAAGACACACCTGTGCGTGTTTCAGTAAGGTTCACTGTACTTTGGTTGTGTGCTTGCACGCATAAATCGTATTCACATCAAAATGCGTGCTTGTTTTAATAGGGTCCGCGTTATTTCACCTGTAAGTTTGCGGTAAGAAATTGTATTTACGGTTAACGTGTGTGCTTGTTTTGGGAAGTTTCTCGGTATTTTGGTTGTAATTGCGCAAGTGAAAACATTAGCAACGTTAAGTCTGAGCATGCTCGGGTAGGGTTCTAGGTATTTTGGTGTAGTAATCCACGGAAGTTGACTGCATCCGTGAAAATATTACTATGTTCGGACCGACTTGGACATACAGTGAATTGTGAGGGGACCAACTTGGAACTTGCAAAATAGTGTGAGCGGAGCAAAAATGACGACCAAAAATGCGCCTTCATCTTTTGAAGTTGATGAGGGTGGAAGTGCTTCCTTTTTTGCCTCCGCCTTTTGCGAACCATGTCTAGCAGCAGCGTGGACATTTAACTTCGTCGGATACTGCATGAGACTTTGGAACATTCTCTATTTACACTGCCAAAATGTTCGAAAGGTCCGGAGAGGTGGATAGCGACAAGCGACTGCGGGATTGGCGGTCTTGGCTTTGCTGCCCCTTTGTTGGTCATGCTTGGAACTGCTTTGTCATCGTTTCCGCGCTTGCCAAGTAATTAATTTCTATTTTGGCAGCGTCAACTTTTAGGTGATGTTTCGACTAATGCTCTCGGAAAAGTTTCAACCGTCAGTTCTCGTCGTTCCGTACGACCAAAAGACAAGCCGGCTATGTAGTCTTCAGAAGGAGTCAAAAGATGCATCTGTTCGCTACTTTCGGTGCTTCAAGTGCCGCCAGTTATATCGAGAATTTCCGGTTCCGGGACAGAATCCGACTGTAATTGTTCGGGTATCTGCACCAGGAAACCACGCTTTTGATTCTCATGTTTAGGTCAACGGCGACAATCATTGTCGCCATTCATTTAGGTCGTTCATTTAGGTCATTGGAAGCAGAGAACACGGCACATCATCCGCTTTGCTTGCCGACATGCAACGATCGGATACGAGCAACTCAAATTCATCGATCATGCAAGAAGCTGGTGAAGGAAGGGACCTTGACTGCGATGAAAGCTTTTGAAAAAGTTTCCCATATATTTCTCCTTTTATTTAATAGTGGCTTATTTAGGCGGCAATTCTAGCGGCAACGAAAGGTCACTCGGTTCTTGCGGAACTAGGAACTTGGAAGCAAGTGAGCAGTGCTTACTACGCTGTGGCCTCGCAAGGAACTGGCGGCAAGAAGCGACAAAACATTGTAAGCGTTTGCGTTTTTCGTCGAAATCGAAATGCTGCCTTACGTGACGCTTCAGTTTTAGGAAAGCTCAGCAGAGGCTCCGGCCAAACGAGCTACTCTCGGCAGTGTCGAAAACATCGCGCAAGAGGACTCGTGCTTGGATCACGCTTAGCCTGCTTATACATGTCCATGTGAATGACTAAGCTGTGTTTCTCTGTACATATGACCCAGCATAATTCCGGTGGGACTTAGCTCAGTTAAGCTGCATACAGTTGCGTAGTCAATTCTCGATATTATCTTTGCTCTATTAGTTGTAGAGAAGTAGGCACACTTAAATAAAGTGATTGACACCGCGCAGATGAATTGCCAGCAGCTATCCGGCTCGCTACCTTACGCCTCAGATGGTTTATTCGAGCATGCCACTTTTCTAGATGTCCAACCAACCGCCAAACCCGTATCGTGGAGCGTTCGAAGAAACAGAAGTTCTACTAGCGCAACTAGCACGCGGTTTGGACATTGCGCATGGTAGGCGTACTGCCTTGTTTGGCTTCAACTTGCTTTGTAAGTTGTAGAAGACGCATGTGAGAAAAAGCGTAAGCGCAACGCACGATATTATCGAAACAAGAAGAACAAGCGTATCAAATCGACAGGTACACTAAAACTGCTTTTCTTTTATGTAACACGTGTTTTTAGTAGATGAAGAACATGCAGATGACGCCGTTACTTCTGCTCAGTTGGCTGATACGACCGTCGCCAGCACGCTTACACTTCACGGTGAGCGAATACTGCATATTTTTTCTGAGTTTTACTAATATCCGTTTAGGGCCAGCATCTCGGCAGTTGTCGACTACAGCAGCAGCGCCAGACGCGCCACAACCTGTGCCAGAAGCCCCTGTGCGCAAAAAGTGCCGATTCAAGCGACTGGCTGAAAAGACAAGCGTCGTACCACACCGTCTTGGCCCGCTGAACACGGAATGCACTAACCCGGCCTGCAGAATCTCGTAAAGCGATCCAGGGAATTGGAAGAAGCCAGCGTCATCATCCTGGACGAAGCTCCAATGATGTCCCGCTTTGGTCTCGAAGCTGCTGAGCGAAAAATACGCGAGCTCAAAAGAAGCCTTGAACCGTTTGGTGGCGTAATTTTCATTCTCGGTAAGGACCAATAGTCCCAGTCCGAGCTTAACTGCACGAATTTTAGGCGGCGATCATCGTCAATGGGCGCCAATTCAAACCGGAGCGGTCAAGTCAGAGATTCTCGATTTGTGCATCAGCAGTAGCGACCTATGGAAGCACTTTAAAGTTCGAACTCTGACGCAGAACATGCGGCTGGACGCCGATCCGCAAAGCTTCAACGCTTGGCAGCTTTCGGTGGGGAACGGGGACAACATCCATGGAGATGAGGGCGACATCGTGATACCGGAGGATTGCCGATTTGACGGAGACCTCGCTTCCGAAGTTTACGGCGAACTATTCACCGACAGCATTCCGCAGATTCCGCAGCGAGACATGGCGGCTTACTTGCGTGATCGTTGCATCTTACGCGTCCTGAACGACAGATGCAAGACTTAGAACGACGACATCACAAAGCGAATGCCGGGCGAACTAAGCGTCTTCACAAGCATCAATCGCATGTCTCCGTATGCGACATATGCCTTTTCCCATGACGTTACTACGGAAACGATGGATGCCTACGATCCGCCCGAGCTACCACCCCATGAACTCAAGCTGAAGGTCGGCTCCATCATCATTCTTCTGCGCAGCTTGGACGTAAAGCGCTCACTCTGCAACGGTACCAAGATGTCTTCCATGCGCTGAACTTGAATTGTCGTTTCAGGCACTCGCTTGTTAGTAACTCGTTTGGGCACGCAACTTATCGAAGCCGTCCACGTCATCGACGGCCTGCAAATGAAGAAGGTTTGGATTCCGAGAATAGCGTTTCACAAGCATCAATCGCATGTCCTGTCCTTCACTGTTTGGGACTGGCAGCGGCTTGGCGGACATGCTTCCAAGGACCGATGCCAGGGCTAGGAAGCTCCGGTCTCGAGCTCGAAAATTATTCGTAAAATATTGATTCTCAGATTGTTTTTAGCGTCCGTAAAAAAAAACCAGCACCCGCAAACGGTCGACTCTGGACTGTATTCTCTGTTCAGAGCAGGTTTCCTCCACTCAAATATTTTCGCTCAATCCGGCTCACCCCGGTGAGGGACACACATTAGCATACCCGTGTAGTGGAGCACCAGCTCAGCGAGGCTCTCGAACGTCTTACGAGCTGCAATGTAGAAGCCTTCGCCGTCGTCGGTTCGCTTGATTTTGTAGTGCTTCACGCATTCTTCGCCAGCTTCATGAGTGTCCTGCAACTTTCGGGCCGTACTTCCGTTCCAGTGCGTGCGTAGAGAAAGCGTCCACCATGTTCTTCCTAATTTTATTTTAATAATAATTATAAATATAATTTAATAATTTTACTTATAAGCTCGAAAAGTTGGGCTCTGAATAATTTTGCCAGATTCTGCATATCTGTTAGGGGTTTTACTTTTTGGCGTTCATAAAGCTAAGCCTAAGCAAAGGTCTAAGCCTAAGTCTAAGCGTGGGCGAGGGGTGTTTTGCCGGTTAGAGATAGCCGATCATGACTTGACGTGATCAGCGACGCGACATTACGCCGTTAATAACGTCACGGCTCGTGACGCGTAACGGAGGGTCCAACACGTAACGTTTCACGTCACGGCCCCAAGAAATAGCCTAGCCATTTTTCCCACCCGTGACGTGACATTGTTAGCCGTGATAATGCAAAACGTAATTTGTGAAATCACGGCACGACACGGATTTTTGTCTCACGACGATGCTCACGTCACGGTGGTAGTCCTCATGGCAAGGCTCACGTTATGGGGGTGTCCCAACTACCTCTACGCAAAGTTAGGGAGGTAAGTTACCTTGATACAAAGAGCGTATTCGAGCGGCTCGCGTGTAACCTCTCGAACTCGAATCAGGAACGTTCCCACTGGCACATTCGGATCCGACAGCAGTCGCTCGGCATCAGCACGGGACAAGCTTCCAGCAAACCATCTTAACTTGGAAAATCACTTAAAAATGGATATACCCTTGTAACCGCTTACGCTTCTTGCTCGACCTTCGACCGTGCGACGAGGTTTCGCGGCGCGTAGCCGACGCACGCGCTCTTCTAATGTCTCACGTACCACCAGGAAGCATTTCTAAATTCATCGTCAGTCGTGTTGTTGTTGTCAAACCCACGTGTCGTCTAGAAGATACATGACATCGCCCTTTGCGAAGGAAAGGGCGTCTTCCGACAGCGAGCAGTAGCTGTACAACGCGACCACTTTCTGCTGGTCCTAAATGACGAATTTTATGAGCTTTAATTATCGACACGAAATTAAAATTAAAAATTTTCCGGAGCATCCCAAGTAAGCTCTGCGTAAAAACACCCTGCTTGGGGAACCGTGGTTTAGTGGGTACCGAATCGAATTCAGGATCTTCCGGTGCATTAGGTTTGTTCGTTTATCGGCTCACTCTTCAAAAAAAATAAATGTAAAAAATATATAGATACAAAAATACAAAAAAGAAGTTTGCTGCTCCATTATTTCACTGCTTTCGTTCTGTGAAAGGGCTTTTTATTTTCAACTTCTTTGCCGTTCTGGTGTAGAACTTTTACTGGCTTGCGGCGACTGCTTACCTCCAACTCGTGTCCACCTGCGAACGCAGCCGTTTCCTGCTTCACATCGTTCGGGATGCTGTGGGCGCTCTCCAGGGCTTTGAAGCACTTCACCGACAGAGGTTTGGCTCCGCAGAAATCGGCGTAGTAGATCAAAGGCACAAGGTAGTGCTCTAAGCTTATCATGTAGAGGTAGAAATGAGCAAGTCTCGCAATCTTTACGGCGAGAGTCCTTGTTTAACAACAAATTTGTGTTTCAACAATCTTAATATTAGTTAATACTTTTAATTTAACACTACAAAAATTAAATATTTTCAAAAATTTTCATAAAATAAAATTAAAATTATGAAATAAAATTTTAAAAAGGAACTGGAATTATCGCTGAAATCGGAACACTTAATATTCGGACAATTCTTCATGCCAGGGGTCTTTGCTGGATCACAACCACAAGGGTAGATGCAGTGCAGAAACACCTCGAAGACGTCCGATTCGATCTCTTTGATGGCGACCTCTCTTAAGTCCTTCTCGCGGAATTCGCCGTTGAACATGCGGTCGAAGTAGGGCGAGATTATCGACAGAACCTGAAGCGACGCGAGCATGTGTGGGTGTGAAGTTTTCCTCGACTCATAGAATCATAGTGCTAGGTCACATTAGTCACTTCGACTTTTGGCCCTTTGGGTAAGCGCATTAGTCTTTGGAGTAAAAAGGCAAGCATAGGTTTCGCGCCAGTGTAGCTGTCATAGCATGCCTGTAAGGCTCCCTGTGTCTCTGCATAGCTCCCGGTGCCCGCATAACCTGGTCTGAACTAACCGTTCGGTGCGCGTAAAAGCGCTTGTCCTCCACGACCAACTCTACGTCCCAGTCTTTCATTTCGTCGCTCGATGTGAAAGTCCAGTGGCTGAGGGGCTCTCCTTCTTCGTGAGATACGTTCCGACTCGAGCTTGCTCCTAAAACAGGCTCCTTGCAAATCGACAGAGAAATCCATCCTACTCAAAGTACACCAATTGTTACTCACCCATTGCGTGCTGGTCGACGGAATAAGCGAATATTATGAGTGGGTTCCCTGCTAGTAGTTACCTGTCTCTAAATTTAATTATCCTGTGCCACCGACTGCAAATTATCTGCTGCCGTTGTAAATGGAAAATGCATCAATCAGCAGCGTCGCGGAATGGTTAATCGATGCGGTTCAGACACGCCGCGAATGACTACAACGAAAAAATGGTGCCCACTCTATTCAGCACATGAAATTGCGGACTTGAATGCGTCGCATTTCGTGTGGCCACTTGTGAAACTCCCGGACGAGCGTAGCACGTGAAATCAGACTCCGTAAAACCTAGCGTCAACGATGGATCGGAGTTAGCGTTTCAGAAAAACCTAACACTTTCTTGAAACGTACTTATGAGAGTGGAAACGGACCAAGAACCGGTGCAAGGGTCAACGCTAGAGGTTTTCTCCGATTATCGCTAATCAATTTTGGCAACGTTCAACGTAGTACGACGGAACGCTAAGTTGGTTATGACGGGAAATAGCAAATCAGCTATGCTAAAACCGACGCCAACGCAATGCCAAGGACTTGAAATTGCAGCTCCTGACGAGAATACTGATGCTCCGCTGTCCTAGGGCAATAATTACGCCCTAACAAACGGAGCGGATCGGAACCGAATTTCAAAAAAAAAACCCGTAAGTGCCGGCAGAATTCCGGTCCTGCAGCAAAAGTTAGTGCTTGCTGCGCTTCGTACAGGCAGCGTCGCTACCGGGGATTGCAGATGCCCGTCAGGGATGGGGATTTGGATTTGGAAAATCGGAAAATCGGTCATTTTGCTCCGGATTCGGATTTGGATTCGGTATTCGAAAATTGGACCGATTTTCCGAATCTTTTGGTGTAAACACAGCTACTACAAAGAGGTTGAGTCTAAGACCAAGGACAATATTGAAAAGGTATCGTTATCAAAGTATACAATTATAAAAATATAACGCATATTTATATCAATTATAAATATAAAAGGTATTTAACGCATGCATTGGATGTTTGCCCCATGGTTTTGGTCGTCATTAAAGCAAGCTTCGAAAAATCGGGTCGTTTTGCTTCAGATTTGGATTCGGATTCGGTTTTGAATTTGGAGGTTGCTTCGGAATCGGATTCGGATTTGGTTTGTTTTTGGAGAGTCCCCATCCCTGACGCCCGTGTATATCGGCTTGTGGTCTAGTGCGCGACAACGTTATCGCAAGCAAGTTCGGTTTCCGAAATTACACGGCATTCCTAGGAGTACATGCTTGCATATGTTACCGAAGTAGGGTTCCTTGGCTATCGACATCATGGGCGTATGCCTGCATTGCGCATAAGTCATCTATTTTGGTAGTGTGCATGCGCATGCAGCAAATAGATTCTCGAATTTTGCGACCGGAGTACCATGCTTTGCATGACACGATGCATGCCGCGTGCGCAGAGTGCTTCTGCTCCGTATTCCAGGATACGCACACTGTCGGCTGCGATACGCAAAGGACACTTGACATAGAGAAAACACGTTGGCAAAAGTGGAAGTATTCAGCGGCTGACGCTCACTTGATGGTGCAGCGTTACCTTGACGGAACCGCACCCTTCCCGGGCGGAAATGGGTAAACATGGAAAGGCAAATTTTTTCATTGCCCCTCCTCCCCAACATTCTCCCGTCGTGGGCCTCTGGAAAATTCCCGGGCCCTATACCCATGCCCATGGGCCCTAATTAGAAACACTAGAAATCAAACTTTTCCTGAAGGATCGTACTGGTTTACGCTATGAATGGCCTGCAATGTGTCCTAAACGTATGGAAGGGTCCAAGATGACGTGATCATCCGGTATTTCAAGTCATTTTTGACGAAAAATTTAGTCAATTTTGATTAATTTTTTTGGTCGATTTTGGGACCCTTTTGGCCTGTAATTTTTGAAAATTTTTGGCCAAATAATTAAATTAGGGCCCTCCCTCTAATAAGCGCCCACCCTCTAATTGGCCCCCCTGGATCCTTACTGAAAAATTACGGCGCTGGGCCCTAATTACAGGATTTACGGTATACGTTATAACCGATGCATAGAACTTCAGCCACTCTTCTGTTCGCTAGCAGTTGAAGAAAACTGCAAACCTCTGACTAACCACATTCTTTAAGTTCAACTTGCACTTTTTCAACGAAATGACGTCAGTTGCACCGTTCACAGAATTCGCTGACATAGCGTAAAATTCGAAACGCGATTTAAATTTCCGCCATGCGTGGACATTTCGAGGACGCGCACTCTTTATGTCACAGCTTTCGGTAAATCCTCATACCGACAGCTGACGTTTGAACGCGGAGACGTTTGATGACGCCGGTAATTACTCACTTGCAGCAGTCCCAATGTTGAGTTCATCAGGGCGGGGACACTGATAAGGCAACCGATTCCGTCACTTGCAGAGTCCGCGGCAAAACCGCGGAGTCACAGAATGTTCACAGAGAAAACAGTAAATGACGTTGGCTCAAACTCATTTCTGTGAGTGATCTGATGAATGTTGCAGGTTTGTTCAAGAAGAGACTACCCAAATCGGGTGGCTGGTGATAAAGTTCCCCACATCGGATCTGTTTGCTCGGCATAGGGCAACGTAAGTCACGCTGCTCGGACCAGCCGATACGAATAAAAGCGGCTGTTATCCGACGGATCCCTCAGTCCGTTACCAGCACTGATAAGGAACCATGATTCGTCCACTCCTTCTTGCGGCCTTCGGAAGCGCTCTATCCGGACCGCTGTCCGCGGGCGTTGTGCAGTTGCCCATCCACGGCAGCGTCGCCGAATACTACGAGTATTACGCGCAGACCTCGGACTTCGACTGTGCATTTGACTCCATGAACAGCAAACAGAAACGATGCTACAACCTCCTCCAGTACCTTATCGTCGACGTGGCGGTGGGAAATCCCGGTAGGAATCAAGGCGAAGTAACGCGCAAAGGGCTTTTAACAGGGCTGGGGGATTCCGAGAATGAAACCGAGACCTCCAAGTGCACAAAGAGTCTCAGACAAACCGAGACCGAGGCCGGGTCCCAGTCCTGGCTTTTAAGCGCTACGCTACGTGATACCTAACATTCTTGGCGGTGGCCGGAAACGGTAAAGAATTTTGGGTCATTCTGTTGGAATGGAGACGCGAAATCTGTCAAAAAGAGCGATTACATTGACAAATGAATTTCAGTCAATTCCACATGCTCGTAGACTTGAGTTCGGAATCGACATTGAATATCGGTATTATGAATTCACCACGACGCGGCACAGAAACGGCGTCAAGTCTCGACCCGTGCGGCATTCCGTGTCGTACTAGTACGGCACGGAGTATGGCCGCGTCTTAACCCCCCCCCTCACATGTCGTGGAGTACGGAAAACGGCACGTAAACGAACACGGTAGGGTACGGCTGCCGAAGTCCACCTCAAGGACTGTGTGGGTAAAAAGGGCATACTCGCATGAAATTTATTTCTCGACGTTAGCTAACCGCTTGCTTGAAGGCCAACGCTTCAATCTGACGTTGACTTCGTACGACGACGACACAAAGATGTTCCGCAAAGGCGCCAAAGACAGCGTGTGCGTTCGTAACGGAAAGGCGATCACGGGCCGCAGGCTTTTCGACGACAAGTAGGAATAACCAATTCTGCGTTCATTTTGCCGGCACCCTTGAAACCATTACAGCCGCTCAACTACCTTTCGAAGCGACCGCAATCTCACATTTATTGATGCGGACCTAGATTGGGTCTTCCAAGTCAACTGCGCTGATGATGAGGACGAGAACGCAAAGGGAATCAAGTTCACCGACGACTTTCGCGTAAGTTCTTTCCTTTTGCCTTATGTGGACTGCAGACAAAGCGCTTTATGAACCTTGCAGGTTGGAAAAAGCGCAGTGAAGAGCGTCCCAGCATACCTCTACATGTCTTTGGACCCGACGCTCCAGACTTTCTGGCCCAGTGACGGGATTTTCGGAATCATGCCTGGAGGCATAGGCGCTGCCGTTAGGATCGCGTCGAGCGTCGGCTCGCCGGAGATGACACTTTATTTGAATCGGTAAATTGGGGCTTCTTACCTTTGACTTTATACTCAAAGACTAGAGGTGCCGAGCCGATCTGTTATGCCGCGGTCACGGCTCAGCTCCACTGCGAGGAGGGGTTGAAATTTGGAATTCTTAGCCGACAGTTGGCGACTCTTCTCAAAAATTTGACCAAAAAATTCCAACATTTTGCCACCACGGCATGGTACCGAGCCGTGGGCCAAGCCCTTGCCACGGATCGGTACATTTTGCCACCACGGCACGGTACCGAGCCGTGACCACGGCTTGTCCCAC
>JNEY01000293.1:58393-74586 GCA_020875895.1 Aphelenchus avenae
GGGGGGGGTCGCGGACTACCTCTACGTTCATGCATACCAAGCGGGACCGCACCGTGCGTACGTACTAAGCGGTAAGAAAGGGACAGAATACATTTCATTGGACTTCCGATAAATAGTATTCCAGCACACCACGCGCGCATATTCTCCCTCTCCCGTTTTTTTTTAAATAAATAGTTTGCATGCTTCACCGTGTATCTTACGCAAAGCCCGAACTGACAAGTAATGCGAACCTAACACCGTTCGTTAGCTTGAGCAAGAGGTGAACAAACGGAAAAGCAGAAATCCCGTCGACTAAGAGTTGGACGTCAAGGCAATGTTCTCTGAGTGAGCCGTTGCGTAGGACAAAAGTGCGTAATCCCGCATCTGCAATCGCGAGGAGACATGACTTATATGCCGTTGTGCAGGTGCATCCTGCCTGCGGTACCGCTGCATACAGCATGCATGCTTCTGAATGCGGTACCGCTTGGTACTATGCATGCTCACGGCATGCCGCGTCCACTTTCCTAAATTATGTCCAGTACATTGTGTTTTGCATGACGCAGCTTTCGGAATTCATCTAGCCCATTTTGGGATACCTGTTAGGTGGTGCTTCTGCATGCGTCCGTCGGCCCCCTCAAAAAAAGTTTTTGCAATGAGGTCATGCTTGGGATCAGTCGATAGAGCTTCTGAGGCTATGAAAATTGGAAGGTTCTAGCCGGACGGGTTGGTTAGAAAAAAGTTATGTCCCGAGTTTCAAAACCTGACTCCTACTTCCATGCGAATCGAGCGCCGTGCACGCATGCGCATAGCCAAGGTCCAGTTGGAACATCATGTTTTACCTCAAATGTAAGCCCTTTGTGAGCTGATTACGATATGTGTCAGGCATAAATCGATTCTATTCGTGATTAATGAAGCAAATTCAACTAGTTCATGGCGGCTATTTGTTCTGACTGGCTGGTATGAAGTTCACATGGATCGGCAAAGAATCACGAGGAGAGCATTGGGGACAGGAGCATGCGAATCATGAGCATGTTAGGAAGGAGCACACACGGCAGACGCACGCATACAAGGCAGGAGCATACAAGGCACTAGTGTGCGAAGGCAGATGATCGAGGGCCTGCGAAGTAGCTAGATGCGACCAGGGTTGGGAGGTCCCGGTCCCTGTCCCGGTCATCGCCAAGTCCCGGCCCCATTACAACATTCAGGCTGCGACCAAACATGCCCGTCGCAAGCGAGCCCAACAAAATGTTAGTCAAAAATGTGCGAAACACAGTGAAAATTTCGTCGATCGGCGCCTAGCGGCGGGCCTTTTTAGTGTGCATAGTGTAAAAGCACGTACCATGTGACTACTCCTTCACCGCGGACTACGATGACCAAAGCTACCCCATCCATTGTTACCATAGCATATTTTCTGAACTCTAGTCCCGGTCCCTGTCCCGGAATCCGGGGGTTTGGGTCTCGGTCCGGGTTTCAAAATTCGGTAAGTCTCGGTCCCGGTCCCGGTCCCGGTGCGAAAAATTTTCGCCCCCCCCCCAACCCTGGATGCGACGTACACCCATACGGTCCATAAACATTCTAGGCGGGATCATTCAAAACAATGAGCATACAAGTCAGGAGCGTGCGACGCAAAAACATGCAAATCGGGAGCATGTGGAGCTGGGCATAACCTTAGGGAACTGTTCTGAATTTTCTTTTACACAGGTTTCTTATTTTTCGTATTGTAACTAACCCCTCATTCATCGTGGGCCCATAAAACTGAAAAAGGAAAATTATCAGGACACACCAGCGCTTTAGATTATACTGATATGTGAGCTTCGTTAAATGAAATAGAAAAGCAGAAAATCGTGCGTAATATTGATGAACATCATGGAGAAAACAGGTTTGGTTCCACTGGCGTTCAGAATCCATTTCGAAAGATGCATCCGTCTGACTGCGACTGGCACGCCATTTACGTGAGTCCGTTGACGGTGAGTGCTGGCGCTAGAAGGGCCGCTTTCGGGCTCGGACTGCACTTCATGCGAGGCCAGTCCACGTCGCGTCAAACTAGTAGCGTGAGGCGGCCATTGCTCGCTGATGGAGGTTCCGTCCGATATGCTCCTCGGACCACCGTCTCTTTGGCTGCGGGCTCCTAACGGGGATTTCACGGTTCTTGCGTTCTTCGTGGTAGTAGAGCGGACTGTACGAGACAAGTATCAGATTGCTTGTCGTCGATGTAGCCTGCAATAAAGAACTGCCACAACGAAAATGACGGGACGGTGTGCGAGGGTGATAGAGTCGCAAATTCTCTTTTCCATCGGGACGAGCTTAAAGTTTACAAGCACGACGGGAGTCAGTTAAAATCGGGAGTGCTTTTGATACCATCAGTCGGTGTTGACGACAGTGTTCCTAAAAAAACAAAGATTAGAAAATCGGGCATTCTTGATGATTAGCGGGACGGATCTTGCGGAGAAGAAAAAGACTTTTATGAAACATGACTAAATCCAGTTTTGTCATAGCCCTAAATGACTGGAAGATGATTACAAAAATAACCTCGCTTGACAGTGCGTGGGGCCTTCTACAGCCCGATCACTTAGCTCTAAATACGCGTCTGATAGCTTTAGTTATTTGGCTTTACCAACACGGAAACCTTCATGCCTATGCGTACCTTATGTAACGGATTAGACGCCTAGCAATGCTCGAAAAGCTTCCTTCGAAGTCCATCGTGCACTGTCCGCCGGCGTAAGAAGTACGAAGTGGACTTGCATCATATAATGTTTTGAAGTCGGCTTGTGCTTCAGATACGTCTTCTGAACGGTCTTTGACGTAGAGTGAGGTTTGTTAAATGGAAAAATTGGGTCAGCCAAGCTAGAAAGATGTAGGTGAACAGGTCAGCAGCAATAAAACAACCACGCTCCCATCCCTGCTTCGAGCACAAAGCTGTCACATTCCAGGCAGTCTTTCAGGCTTCTTCTCGTTAGACATCTGGAATGCGCCGCCTGGAAACGAACGACGGTCTGGACAAAAATTTTGTTGGAAAACTTGGGGTTTGTTAATCCCTGGTTGCAGGGGAAAACAAGTGGTAAAGTAAGCTTTATCCTCTAAATTTTTAATGTTTTTCCTGAAATTCTCAGCAAGAAAATAACTTAAATTGCCTACAACCCTTTCACATCGCCATTGCGATGTGAGACCTCCGATTGAAAAGTGGATTTATATACGCAGCGCAAATGGTGAAGCCCACAAATTGACATGTTTTTATATGTGGAAGCCTACATTTTCAAAATCTGTTCCGAAGTCTTAAAAAACCGGATCCGCCACAAACTTTACTAAAGCGAGCTTTAGCATCATGAACAGTCATATAAATCTTTTAAATTTTGCTAGCCTACGGCTTTCGGAACTGTACCACATACTTCGACGTTGAGCGTTCTGATACTGCTAGTGCAAGTGCAGGAGCAATGCATGGGCAAACCCGGCGGCGTACATCGGTAAAACTGTGTTAGTTAGAAAAAATTGCAAAGAACTGGCGTTCAAAGAGCCTTAAATCACAAAGTAGAGAATACCCTTGCAAGAAAGGGCGAGAGTTTGGTCTTTCATAGACATCGGAAAAGACAGCCCGTGATCTCACGAAAGTAAACTTCGCTACGTAACCGTTTAGTCGAATACCTCATGCTCAAAACCGCATGAACAAAACCGGTAAACATCTTTTTCGTCAACAGTACGGGAGCGATGACCTCAAATGTCAGCATGTTTTCATCTGGTAAAGCACCAAACGGTTCTTCTCCATCGCGGCAATTCCGAAGGACGTACAGGCGGACTTTCAGGATCTCTGTACCGACCTCCGGTCTCAAACAGGGTACGTACCAGATATGCGATATACGACGCTAGTCGCTAACGTACTGGCACATCATAATTCACTCACCTCAGCGCGAAGAAAATCAGCCTTTTCATTCTCACACGAGTGACAGGCTTATATCCGACAACGATAAGCGCTTTCTAAGGCCGTCATCCGTTAATCCATTCAAGGCGATAATGGAATTTTAACTAGCGTATGGCTGCTACCCAGTTGAAAGCGGCTTAGTTTTCATTTTGACTTTATTTGTTTGCCTTCAGCCGCTATGGCGGTTGGTTTCCTCTCTCCACGAGTGCTTCTGCTCACGTGGATCGTGGGTTTCTGTGCAGGCTACGACCCAACCAAGGACTGCACGTTCGAGTTCTACAACGGATCCGTGTACGGCACGGCGCAGAACCCGGGATGCTACGTCCCAGACCTCCGAGAGCACGAACATATGTAAGGCTAACCGACGCGATAGTTTACAGAGATGTTTCGTTCACGAGCCCATGATGGGCCCCAGCCAGTGCTCTCGGACAGTTTTTATTAAAGCAAAGAGATATAGTTGTGTCTAATCTTTTCAAGTAAGGTGAGAAAATGAACCGAAGACGAGTGGTTTCGGCCCGACTCCAACTCCAACCCGACTCTTTATGTCCCCAATCCTTAAAGGCTAAAGCGCTGTTTAGTGTGCGTTACAAAAACGCCTTCGCTGTCATAGCTTGTTTGGTATCGTCTGAGGAGCTAATGAAAAACCCGAAGTCTCAGCCCGATCGAACGCGTGTCACGAGTTATGGCCCGTCAAACTTTATGCTTACATGCTATAGCGGGATCGCTAGCGCATGCGTTCCATTCACAGTTTCAGTGAAGTTCACTGAAACTGAGTTAACTGAACTGAACTCGACCTACGGTTCAGTTCGGTTCATTTCATTTGGTTCAAACCCCGGTTCAGTACGTTTCAACCCGGTTCAGCACTCTACTGAACCGGCTAGTTGAATAAACTGGAATAAACCAAACTAAACCGAACTGGACTGAACCGGAGGTCGAGTTCAGTTCAGTTTAATTGGTCCGAGACTCGATTCATCGGAAACTGTGGCCCCATATGGAATTGGAACAGGAACAGGCGGAATTTGACCAGATCTGGAACCTGGGGTGTTTTCGCGCAAATGGAATTCGCCGAAAGCGTCCATTTTGCGTAGGGGGTCATTTGGAGTGAAGAGAATACTGTAGTTTTTGCAGAACCATCGATCTGCTTAATTTCGGCACGGAAACGATACCGCTAGGCGTCTATCAGAACTACAGCGGCGCCGGTGGACATAACGTGGAAAAAGGACTGAACGTGGACTACGAGCAAATGAGCATTTTCGCCCAGTGCAGCGAGCCGCCTGTGTAAGTTTAGAGTTCGTATAGACGTGGTCGGGAAAGCCCAACCACAGATGTGCCGGGCCGGTGCCATTTTGGCCCAGTGGGTTTTTCCAGATGGGCCGATAGGGGCCATACAATAGCGGTAAAGGGCATATTATGCGCCACATCGATTTTCGGGTGGTTGGCACGAAAAAGGTTTCGAAAAAAGTGGCCACGATTTCGTCAACATATGTCTAAATCTACTTAGGGGATGGGACGATCCCATTGTGTTCTGCGTACTTTAAAACGCATAAGGGATAGTCCAGAAACTATATGAGCGTGATATGGGGGGGGGGGAATAGCAGCCGAATGATGACAAAAGATGAGAAGGGATGGGGATCAGCCAATGATGATAGCATCATTTGTGGCCCGTCGCTAGGCGCCGAAGAGCAAATTTTCACTATTTTCCATTAATTTTCGCCTAAAATCTCGTTGGTGTCGCCTGCGGTGTGCCTGGTCTTCTTGGAATTCCGGCAATTTTTTTGAAATTTGTCCCAAATTCTGATACCTGCACCAAGGGGGGACAAAAAATTTCGAAATAATGTAGTAAATAATAATCCATACAACCCTAAACCGTTCTCGGGACCTAACAACAAATTTTAAGCTGCCCCCCCCTCGAGTTTGATATTATTCGATAGCTCTTGAAAAGCTAATAGACGAGTTTATATTTTTTGTCTCAAGACCCCTATGACCCCCTAAAAAGGGGGTCGACCCTCCAAAATGGCAATTTTTCGAGATCATGCTGGTACATTGAGTCATACCTCAAACGGAAGACCTTGCAGAGCTGATTATAAACGCATTCTCATTTTTTCTCAAGTCTTCCTGGGACCCACCAAAAATGGTCATTTTTTTCCAAGCTCACATAGAACAACATGTCGTGCCTTAAATGAAAGCCCCTTGGCGAGTTGATTACGAAGCACCCTTCATTTTGGGGCCTTTCTTTTACAAGTGTTCCGTTTGGGACCACTACAGTCCTGCCAAAAAATGATAAATGGGTGCCATTTGCGGTTGCTCACGACTAGCGAACACTTCCTAGACGCGCTGCGCGTGAAGCGCGCCAAGCGGC
This sequence comes from Aphelenchus avenae, assembly GCA_020875895.1. Classification (NCBI taxonomy): domain Eukaryota; kingdom Metazoa; phylum Nematoda; class Chromadorea; order Rhabditida; family Aphelenchidae; genus Aphelenchus; species Aphelenchus avenae. The sequence continues at coordinate 64,645 of JNEY01000293.1, forward strand.
TAGTCTAATAATAAAATAAAACATAAAAAGCAAGGGGTTTCGAAAACAACCAGACTTGGTCAAATCTTGGTGGGGACAGTCTGTGCCAGTTCCAAAAATGCTTCCGATTTTTCTGACGTCCAGCAGAAAAAAACAGTTGACCGCGGCAGGCTTAAACAAGCAATACTTGTGAAAATTTTGATGATATTAGCGAAAGAAATGACTGGTGGCGCCTAGCGACGGGCAGGAACACCACTATGCCACGGACTTCAGGCAGTACCATTACGATGGCGACTCGTGCGAACCAGAAGTTCATTACATCGAATGCGGAAACAAACGGTGGAGACACTTTAATTATACCCGTTGCGTAACGCCACCATGCCATGAGGGTGTCGCATGGGGCTACCGCGTGGATCGCATGAAAGGATGCTCGTTCTTTCACAACGAACTCAATGGTAACACCATTTCGGAAAAGAGTGATGGCGCGCTGAAGGGAAGACGACAAACGTCAAATCTAAGAAGTTACGAAATAGTATCGGCACATTGCAAACATTCGAGAAACATTTGACAGCGGAAAAATACATTGATGCAGTCCGGCCCCAAGATATGAAGGGGGCGAGCTATAGTTGCCCTCTGCCCTCCGCCGGTTGGTAAGTGGCAAGATCGCGACAGGTCGAATTTTCTTCGCCCCCCTCTAACGCGTAGCTAAGGAGAACGATGTGCCCTCTTGACTTAGTGCACAATGTATAAAGTACCTTTACACACCTAAGCTTAGCAACAGCGGCGCGCTTCTAGACTTTTCGTCTCGCCACCAACCAATTAGTAGATATGGTGCAAATTGCACATGCCACAATTCGCCAGGGTCGTTTGCATTTGTTTCTAAGGAAACCCCTTGCCGCTGGTTGCAGATACCGTCTGGACACCATATTTTGGGGGTATGAAAGTTCGCTTTCCCATCTGGAACTGGGACAAGCCGAACGCCACAGACGACGCGTACGACTGGGCTAAGACCTACGACTTTGTGATGTGGGACTTCGACGAGGACCGCGACTACCGCATGCCCGACTTCTTCGTGCGAAAAGTGAACAACCCGAACTGCACCTATTCCGGCATCTGGTATGCCGGCCATTTGGTAAAATTCACAAACTTAACACCGTTTAGGACTCGACACGAGGTTGGCGACCGCTTCCGGAGTGAAAGTGTGCACTACCGTATGATCGTTTTGTGTGCTGCTGCTTTGTTGAGAATAAACAAGCGTTGAATTACGGACCTTTGGCGCAACTTGTGCCGGGAGCCTACGCACCGACACAAAAGGGCAATGATGTTCCTGGTTAATTATGTCGGCAGAGCCAAAGGTCTTCGAACGGAAGCGAATGCACATATCTCAGCAGGGAGAATACGCTCCCCATCAAGGTATACTTTTTATCGGTCGTATAAGCATATCGCAAAAGTGCATGGACATCGTTTAGCAAGCTAACCAGATTGAGGACGAACAAAAAACACTTACAGTCTACTTCCCTCGACGTATTATTCATGACAGCATTCCTAGCAATAATGGACAAATTACGTTCTTTATACAAGTACACGAACACTTTTGCCCTGCCTCATGGCTTCGAGGTCCCATTGGCTTTACGAGGGATAAGGGTGCATTTTGCTCGAAAGACGTTGCCCTCAGACTGCGAGCGGCACGCCATTTCCGTTAGTCCTTTGACGGCGAGCACCGGCGCCAGAACGGCTGCGTTAGGGATGGGACTGCAAGCCATACGAAGCCCGCCCGTCGCTCGTTGATGGAGGTTGCGTCGGATGTGCTCCTCGGACCACTGGCGCTTCGGCTGTGGGTTTCTGACGAACACTTCACGATTCTTGTGCTCTTCATCATAGTAGAGGGGGCTGTCCGAGACCAAGACCAGGTTGGTCGTAGTCGGAGATGCCTGAAGAAAATCATTCGTAAAACATATAAATGGTTATGTCGCGTCCCTGTGCCTGAGCTGACCCCTCCCGCGCCACGAACCGACCCTTTCACTGAATCTCTGAATTACCGTACCGTACTAAGAGCCGGATTTACACTAAGGCGGCATTCACATTTAGTGGTTAATTTATAAAAGGGTGGGCAATTCTCAAAAGCCAGACCATGTTTCACGACCCGGCTTCACAATACGCTAGTCAACACGGGGTTATTCCTTTTTACAGTCACAATTGTTTCAGTCACATTAATTCAATCACGTTTACTCAGTCACGATTGTTTCGGTCATTTTAATACAGTCACCCATTCTTTCAGTCACTTTAATTCAGTCACATTTTTTCAGTCACAATTATTTCAGTCACTTTAATTCAGTCACGATTGTTTCATCAATATTTGATTGAAACACGAATAATTATGGTTTCTAAGCCTCAGCCTAAGCTCCTAAGCCTAAGTCAAATCCAAACGGCCTAAGCCTCAGCCGAAGCCTAAGCGTGGACGGCAGAGTAACAAGGACTAAGCACTGCGCCTATGATACTAAGTGACTGAAAAAAGCGTGACTGAATTAAAGTGGCTGAAACAATTCATGACTGTTTTAATGTGACTGTAATAAATCGTGGCTGATAAAAGCGTGACTGAAAAAAGTGTGACTGAATTAAGGAATCACGAACACGGATCGGTTAAAGGAACGGGCCCTAAGTATCCTGTTTTTGTGATGCCTTGCCTGGCCGTTGTGACTAGAAGCCGGTTTATGTCGGCACGGCGTTCCAGAAATCTTCGTTGCCGGGGTCTCGACACGGGAGAGTTTAGCACGGGCCGAATCACGACACGATGATGAGTGCGACTGTCTCGCTTTAATTTGCTATACTGACTTCCATTCCTTTAGGCTTTACTTTATTCATTTGCATGTCACCAAAACGTCTTTCAAGTTCGTCGAACTTACTTTTAGGCCTAAGGCTGTTTCGCGGGCCCTACAGGAACGTTATGTCGTCCGTTCCGAGAGCTAAGAACGAATTAGGACAGCTCTAACCGGAAGCACCGCTTCCGACTGGCCAAGCGCCCTTTCTTTTACCTGTGGATACGCGAAGTCGGGCAGGTTCCGGTTGCACGGACTGTAGCGGTTCTGCATGACGACCCGGAGCTTATGTCCCGTCGATAGATTCCGGAACGGCTGATACACGGTGACGTTGGGATGTGCGTTGCTGACAGTGGACGGATGATTTTCGCTGTCCGGCCACATGAGCCGCTGCTGACGGGCGTAGTCGTAGCGAGTGAGCTCGGGCGTCTCGACGAACGAGACCAACACTTCGTCAGGGAAACAGCGTTTGTCCGATAGGGATGTGAAGAACTAAATACTGCAAGGTAGGTGGGTAATTGTAGCAAGGAATGAGCAAACAAACCCAATCCTTCAAAAAATGTCTAGCTGGATGCCCTAGCCCGGGACGTCGACCTCGGTCTCGGACCCCCGGCCCGCTGGCCATGGCCCTCGCCCTATCTTGTGCCCAGCCCCTGCATCTTCAGCACTGGCCTCCAATAAGTAGTTACCAAAAAAGCCGAGCAAACCTTTATAATTTCGTTGGCAGTGGACGAATTTGCAGAGCAAAATCGAAGCTTTAAGCGGTCGGATATAAGGTGTCCTTTGCGGCATGGCTCAAAGAGCGTCGTCTTCAACACGGATGATGGATCGACGTAGGGATGTGCGAGCGTTGGCGTGACCACCTAGGACGGAGGTAGCATGTGAATCACTTTATGACGTCGGCGCATACCTGCTCGAGACGAAGGCTGTTGAAGGAGCATTGCAGGCGTTGTGCGGTTTCAGCATATCCCACAAAGTGAGCAGACTGCCGAGGGATTCCGCTGTTGTTGGCGTGTCGAGTTCCTGCTGGACGGTACAGTTCAGGCCCTTAAGACGGTAGCGTTCCAACTCGCTCTTCCATTCGTTAACCGCCTTCGAATTCAGAACGACGTCAAGGTAGATGGTGTGAACGACAGTGTTCCTACAAAAAGAAGCATGGAACAGGACTTATTTTGGCGGTAAGGAAATCCTTATCGTAAAGGTAAGTTTTAGTGGGCAACATTTTACGCTCATTAAGCCTTCTGACGAATGGTAACACTATCCCGGCTTAGGAATAGCCTACCGCGGCTTAGGACGAGCCCACCCCGGCTTAGGACTAGCCTACTCATACGCTTATGCTTAGGCTTTGTTCGTTCACAGTAGGCTCAGGCTCAGGCTTAGTATCGATCATTTTTCACAAGTTTTTTTTTTTAATTTTCACGAAGTGGTCGGAAATCCACTTTCACAAACCGGGCGGGCGGGCGGGGCGGGGGGGGGGGGCGGGGGGAAACGGGACATAATCAAACGCTAGCACACTAAGAAGCCCTTTGACAAGGCCATGAATAAGGCGTTGAATGCCTGATGGATACCACTACTTGCACGCATGCTCAGACGCACCTCATGTACCGAATTAAACGTCTAGCAACAGTGGGAAAGCTGCCTTCGTAATCCACCGTGCACTCGCGGCCGTCAAGAAGTACGAACTGGACTTGCGTCAGACAATGCTTTGAAGCCGGCTTGAGTTTCTGATACGGCTTCTAAACTTCCTCTAACGTCATCTTGTGGCTTAATGGAGAATTGCCTACCAAGCGTAGTTCAACGATGCAGTGGACCGCTAGCATGTTAGCGTTTTCGTCGACGAACATTCTTAGTCCTCGAGAACAGAGCTGACATCGTACCAGGTCATCACGAGTAAATAACGGAAGTACGTCGGGAAGAACCGCTACACCGACGGGCAGAGACCGACGTGAATGATTATTAGCAGCGGCTCGACGGAGAATGAGTTTCTTGATAAAGCTCATCTAAGAAGTTTAATTAGTCTGGGCGTCGTATTTTTGCCAATGATTTGGCCGGTCTCGGCCAAACAGAAGTGCCAACAACACGTGCGGTTTTAGCTCGTTTTTATAGTGGATTTAGCTTCGGAGTTCAACCCTGGCAGGGGGGCCGGACAACCCGGCCCCCGGGGCCGGAGGAGGGGGCCGCCCCCTTTGGCCCCCTAAGCCCAAAACTGCGCAGGATCCTTGGAATTTTGGCAAACATTTTGTGAATAGGTATCCATAACAAACAAAACGAGAGTTTAGAGCAATTAGTACACCTAAATACGATCCCTATAACGCTATTACAGCAACTTTGAGGCATATTTATGATCCATGTTTGACTAATTTTACGCTCCAAGCTAATATTTTCGGGCGTAAGGGGGCCGGCCCCCTCCCCTTTGGAGTCCGCAGTTTCGGCCCCCTGGCCCCGGCCCCCGCCAGGGTTGTCGGAGTTAAACAGTTCAATTTTTTTAAATTTCCAATGAACACCAAAAAAGGCTTAAAGCACTATTATACAATTCTTCTTTGGAAGCGTGTACAAGCGACATAAACTGGGCAGTATTGAAGTGCCGTAGCGGTGAACGTAACATAAAATTGAGCATTAAATCGCACGTCTGAGCTCGATTTTATGAAAGAAGTAAAAGAAAGCGTCGGCCTTCTAGCACCCGCCGCGGTCCGGCGGCGGCCAAAGCTTGGTAGGCACGCTGGGAATTCGGGTCTTGTGACAGACAGCTGCGCCCTCGTCGCCCTCGCTTGTTATTGACCGGGAGTCCGTCGCGCTTGAGAAGCGGCCTTAGTCGCTTCGTGGCTAGATATGTGGAATGCGCCGCCAAGAGATAAATGAGTTGGCGAACGACCAAAGTTCATTCGCAAAAACTGGCAATTTTGCAACAAGCGTTATTAGAACGATCAAAATCACAAGGTAATCCAGAAAGCATTTACAACAAGTTGATCAGGCGAACCGGGTCCCCTGAATCCGGATAGGCATGCGTGACAGATGGACATGTCTTTTTAAGCGAGACATAACATCATTATAGGACATAACGCAAAGACGACCAGGCATCGTAAGAATTTTATTGGCAAAAACGGGTAAGTTTTCAGTAAGTGGAGTCTTTAATGGCCGTACAGGTTAGAGGTTAGCTTAGTTATCCAACAGAGATGGCAACGTAGCTCGGATCCGAAACTTGGCAGGCGGCAAACCTTGGAGTCTGTCGCAAGCCATTCAGGTCCCTCAAGTCATTAACTAGGTCTAGTCCTGGCGGCCTTTTTTATTAGCATCTCTCCATCCTAGACCACTATTTTCGGCTAGGACCACTATCTCATAACGCAATCTAGACGTAGCCTATCCCCTTCCTTTAGCCGTGAATATGTCCCAATATTAATTAGGCACATTTTTAGCAAAAAATAGTGAAAAACGTCACTCGGAGCTGATCCTTCCCCCCCGCCCTTCCTTCTGATCTTCATGCCGATACAAACGAAGCGCCATGGGAACGCCCATGTCGCGACACGGGGACTAACACTAAAATCGGTGCGTGCTATGCGATGTCTGACCTCTAACTGCATGAGCGCTGAATGGTGTGTACAAAACCGAAGCTGTCAACATTTACTGGAATACAACTGAAGTTCATTGCGTCCTTGTGCAACGGCATCAGGACGGCTGCACCATCCCCCCCCCTCCCCCCAGCGTTAGTATGCGTATGGACAGAACTTGCAGAGACATGGGTATGGCATACCCTTGGTGCGTCCACGTCGTGAATGCTAAAAAAAAATGCTGGTTGTAAAGAGTTTAGTTGGCCCATCATACATCATAGGTCTGCTCCGCAACCGACTTTTTTTCAAAAATCCGAGCCCAGAAATCTGAACTCTGACTTGTTAAGCGTGAAACTTGAACCAAAAACGACATCAAATCTAAAACGCGATACATTAGGACCCAAAATGCATGGTTTTTAGTGCAAAACCAAGTGACTTTGCAAACATCTTTCACAAAGATCAGATTGGTTCTTGGTCCCGCCTAGCGTCGAGCTGCACTAGAAAATACTAAAATTTGAGTCAAACCTGAAAACTTCACTCTGTCTTGCCAACATGAATCCCAAATCGGAAAGGTGCCTGAGAAACCGGAACCTGAATTCCGACGCAGTCTTGTGTATCGGCTTACCACTGCTCCCACCCACTTGTCGATGGCGTCGCATTCGGCTGGCGTCAACGACCGCGGTTCCTCTCCAACTTCGTATATTTTCACCGACGCAAGGCACATGTTGCGACCGAAGTCCGACATGCCTCGCGTCAGGAGATAAGAGCACCAACGGTATGGCTTGTCGGCCACCGCCCAAAGTGAGCCTTCGTAAACGCGTCCATCTTTCACGATGACATGATAGCCGTTACACAGCGCATTCGGATCCTGCTGGCAGCGCGCGGCGTTAGCTTCGTCGATTTTTGCCCAGTCGTCAAGTTCCTGCAAGCAGGTGAAATGCCATCGAAAAGCTCGTTATTTCAGGTTACATGGGGGCATTCTGCCAAAAGGGCGGGGGGAGGGAGAGGAGGGGATCTTTGGTCAAGAAAAGATCTTTTAAAGCCGCTGTGTTGGCCCACTGTGGAACCCCCTCCTCCCACGTTCCCGACCTCCCCCCATCCTGGATTCCTGGATATGCCCTGGTATGCGACGACCCGCATAACCGTATACTGAGTGATCAGCATGATGGGTGCACGGCTGGGCACTTTTGCCTTACGATTGGTACCGGAACCGGGTCCTAGACCGGAAGGACCAAGTCTGGCCCAGTAGGACCCGCGGCTCAGTGTAATCTTTGTAGATGTCCCTGTTTCGATAAGCATCGACGGGGGCATCAAACAGTCCCCCCCCCTTCCCTCCTCAGGGGCTCAAGGAGCAATCGATCCTAACCTTAAATGAACTTACCCGCTCTTCTGATGCCGTCAGGTCCCGCTCTCCATAAGAGCTGGCACAAAGCACAGCGGCAACCACCACCCAACGGACGGGCATCTTTAGGCGCACGTAACTACGAAATTCCAGCCGCCGCGCGTTTTATGATGTCGCTTCGGCGTGCCTCACGATGAATCGTTAGTGCACCTGTTTAGTGCTCGTCTGACGTGCTCAGTTTGGGCACGTCAAGCACATAGTTTGGCAGAGTGAGCAAAGCATAATATGTTGAGTGGGTGTATTACCAAAGCAGTACGCTGTAGTTTCAGGTACCAACCGGAGGCGGCAGATTGCTAGCATTCGATACAGAAAGAACGGTTCCGCATCAGAGGTAATCCTGTGCAACCGAACCCAAGGCCCGAGGCCCGGTCGGTGAAAAAATATGTTTGGTTCAGACTTACCTGGGGCCTGTGTCGCGGCGGCCAAAGCTCGTCAGGCACGCTGGGAATTGGGTCTCGTGAGACAGCAGCGCCCTCACCGCCCTCGCTTATTAGTGAGCGAGAGTCCGTCGCGCTTGAAAAGCGGCCTTGGTCGCTTCGTGTCCGCTGACGTCTGGAATGCGTCGCCGGGACACAACCTGGATGGCGTGCCGACTAAAGTTCAGCTAAAAGAATATTGGTGTTTGTGAGTTTAGGTGTCAGGTAATCTCCATGTCTTTACAACCGTTTAATCAAGAACACTGGATGCAAGAGACATGGAACTCCTTATACGCAAAGGACTTATTTCTTTTAGTATAATACTGGTCTTTGCTGGTCAGCAATTTGTGACATATTTCTCTTGTAGGACAAAATTTTTTTTTCGCGCGACGCAAGCGATACCGCTATGCAGGCAGCTCTTTTCTTTACCGACCACATTTCAGAAAGTGGTCGATAACATTAACTAGAGCAATGCCCGAGGTAATGGTAATGGTAATGGTGGTAATTGTAATGCTTCCAAAATGAAGTAATGGTAATGGTAAAGGTCCGAAAAAGTGGTAATGCTCGGGCACTGAACTAGAGTCGATGGGCTCTACCTTACCTTACCGACAATCGTTTTTCAGATACGGTGTTTACGGTACAATATTATTGACCGTTACAGGCTTGGCACATTCGCGTGTTTCAGAGTCGCCGGTAGCATCCGCATTCGCTAAGTTAGGCACCGTTTGAGCTAAATGAGTGGCGTTGTTTTGAACTAAAAAATACGGGTCACGCAATGCGCCTTTCTTCCGGTTTAACACGCAATCGCCAGCGGCTTTGGCCCTACAGAGAGTCATTGTTTTCACCTTCTAAAAGCCTTCTTAAACGCAAAGCTTTACAATCGCGCCAAAAATAGACGAGCCTAATCAAAATTTTCCATTGCGTCCCACGAGACTTATCGCGGAGCTGCACAGCTTGCAACTAGCATCACAAACCCCACGCGTTGCAACTTGCGTGTGCTTGCGCTAACCGAGTACCTGCTGTGTGTGTAGCCCGTGGACCTCGCTCGCAGAGCTTGAATCCGATTTTCTAACTTCCTAAACCTCATTGTTATGTTGTCCAACAAGTTCAACCACCGACGATTAATATTCTCGTGCATGTTTTGCCATCGGCGAGGAGAAGAATAATCGCTGGGTCAACCCAAATGATACATACAGGCTGTTTGAGGTAAACAGCTGGGGTATTTAATATTTAGACTCTTTCCACCCTCGGTCTCGACCTCAGCGCTGCTAGCGATTCGTACCTCTAAGAAAGACGTTTCGTCTTAACTGTGGAATAGGTCACTGCTGTGAAAATGTAGTGGATTTTTTTGCGTACATTTTTTTTGCGTACGGCTTATTTGCGTCCGTTTTTTTTGCGTCCGTTTTATTTGCGTCCGCTTTTTTGCGTACATTTTTTTTGCGTACGTTTTATTTGCGTACATTTTTTTCCGCGCCCGGTTTTTTTGCGTACATTTATTTATGCGTCCGGTTTTTTTGCGTCCGGCTCATTTGCGTACATTTTAGCACATCAAACTAAACGGATCCCGCTGTTTTTTTTTAGTAAAAGTCGTTTTAGTAAATCCATGAAAAAGCTCGTTTTAGTAAATTTTCGCAGTTTTTTGTGCACTGTTATGCGCAGTGTGTTGTGTCTCCCATAGTGATTCTCCCCGTTGTAGAAGTCCGTCTTGATGAGGCCACTGTTGAGCCGCCAGTCAAATATGTATTAATACTTTTCAGTGCTGCAAGCGTCATTATGCAGCAAGT
>JNEY01000293.1:82127-92657 GCA_020875895.1 Aphelenchus avenae
CCGCCATGGGAAGCATGCTATAGCGGGTCCGCTATAGCATGCAAGCATGGACCTGCCCCCTAACTTCCCCCTAAAAGCCTCCTATGCAAAAATGAACAATATTTTCGGATTCTCCATGCAGGAAAACCCCCTAGGACCGCAAATCAGTTGAAGCGTTGCCTTCTTGACCGCCATGGGAAGCATGGTATAGCGGGCCCGCTATAGCATGTAAGCATAAACTTTGACAGATCATAATTTTTTCGTACATGTCCGATCAACCTATGCCTAGTTTATGCACTTAGTCCCGCTTCATGCTGCCAATACGTGTTGCCGTCTCGCTAGTCCTGGAGCTAGGGCTTCTCGGCATTCATGTCAGCGTTTTTATCGTCATCGTACGGCAACTGGTTAAGAGGAATCGCATGTTTACAACGGGATTCTACGTCCTCTACCTGCTTCAGTCATCTGCGGATATTGTAAATTACATTTTTGTAAGTTTCGATGCAGAAGAAAATACTCGAGACTTATAAAAGTGCCATTACGGCACCCAACACACCTTGGTGCCTAACGGTTTTACACTGCACTAAGCCGCTGGAGGCCTTGGCTTTCCTAACACAAAGTTTGATCGCGCTCAGCTCCTGGGCAGGAGCAAAGACAAAACTGGATCGCAGGGGTCGACGCGCATGGAAATGTAGATTGAGCAGTTTCTCGACAGTGGTCTTATCATTGATATTACCATTTTATTTGCGACGCAACGGAAATGACGCAAAAGATCTTGATCCAGCCAGCTCCTTATCAGGGTTGTTGAATTTCCACTTTTTTCGCCATTTCCATTTCCATTTCCCACTAGCCGAATTTGCCGCCATTTCCATTTCCACAATTTCCGCCATTCATTTCCAGTAGTAAATTCACTGCTCGAAGTCGTGCTCTAAGCATGCAAGGTAAGAGTGAAATGGATCCCCTTCGCTTGATTTATCTAGCTGCTTCTACTTAGTGGGTCCCAAGAGAACTTCTGATCTTCTGGCTTGGATTTGCGAGTCCAGTTTGGGAGCATAAATGTAAAATTTTCGTGTTAAATGTTGTTTGTATATCCTGCATTAGGCTGAATTTTCGTCCACTTTTGGGACACATGTTTGGCCGGTCAGGTCGGTCCGATGGTCGGCTTGGGGGGAGGTGGGGGGATGTTGGCAGGTTAATCGTCCAGGGTGGAGGGTGTCGATCTGGTCGGGCCGGTCGGCCGGGGAAGAGGAGTCAGGTCGGGTTGAATGGGCTGGGCGTCAGCGACAAATCATCGTTCCGTGTTTCATGGCGCTCGGCCGTGTATGACATAAGGGGGGACCCCTGGGTACTGAAAAAAGTGGAAATGAATGGCATTTGTTTGCTGCCATTTCCATTTCCATTTCCCACTAGCGTCATTTGATGCCATTTCCATTTCCATTTCCGGAAATGGAAATGCAACAACCCTGCTCCTTATATACCCAGTCCATTCATTACAGGGTAAATTCATTACAGTTATATAACAGGGTAAAAGCAACACTCGTGTGCTTATACAGGTACCGACATGCCGCATACACCGAATCCTCCTGGCTAAATGATTTGCGCCCACAAGGGCAGAGGCGAAACACTTTAACGCTAAACTAAACGGAACTGATAATTCTTACAGACATGCGTCTTCAACCGCCTGATGAGTACGAAATCCTACCCGCTAACTGGATGCAAGTGCCACCACTTGGTGGTATATTCTTCTTCGTCACTGTCTTCGCGTGCTACATGGAGTTCACTGCGCATACGCTGATTGCACTGAATCGCTATACGGCATTCGTTTATCCGTTGCATCATTTACAGGCACGTAGAACAGTAGGCATCGGCAATTGAGCCGTGACGTTTTCCGTTCCGCTCTAAGGCCTAGCGTGCTGTTACCACTTCATAATCACAAAATCAGATAACGTACCGTTCCCACTGAAAAGAACGAGAGAAATTTTGGGGAAATCTTACCCAAAAACGGCCAAATTTGCTAGTGTTTTCTCCATAACTCGTTCAAAAATCGACTCGGAGATCAGGACTTCTGAATGCCGAGACTATCTGACCCCACCCGAGCCGATTGCCTAGCCAATCCGATCCCACACGGGCAGACTGCCGTGCCGTGAAAACGGGCAAATCGGCTCTGCTCATCGTTTCGGCCCGGCCTTTCATACCTATTCGCAAAATATCCCTTTCTCGTAGATATGGTGAGGAACGAACCTGGCTGCCGTCATTGGCATCCAGACAACTGTGACACTGGCATGCAGTTTGTTGTCCTCGAACGGAACGCAATTGTCGCGTACATAAACACGGTCGATTGGATACAAAGGGTAGGAACGATAGAAATCGCTTGCTTACTACCTCACGTCTTCAGACGAATGGAATCATAGCCGTGGCGATTAGCGTACCAACGATGTTGCTTAGCGCTATCCTCGAAGTCCGAACGCTTCTCGAGTACCGACGACTCTCTCCCAATCGCAAGCACGAGCTGCGTGAAGACTTCAGGCTGCTCGGTAAAACTTCTATATCGCGGGAGAACCAAAAGAAGTAGGAACTTAGGAGGAGGGGAGGGGGGGCTACTTGGACTCAGCACGTAGAGAAACTAATGTCTCTTTTCGTAAGTCCTATTCTGAAAAAGACACGGCTCGGACTAAAGGACTGGGCCTAGGCCCAGTCCCATGGACCTCGATTCGAAGACCCACGGTTGTCGCTTACCGCTAACCTGGTAAAGCGTTACCTTCCCCCTTGGATTCTTGCACTTGAAGTTTTAGTCTACGCTCTGCTGGGCTTCGTTACGCAGGTGATTATGGCGGCGTCCTTCAGCATCTCATGCTTCGGCGCAAGTGCGGCGAAATCTACCGTAATGCAGGATATTTTTCCGTACACAATCGACATCTTAGCACTTGGGAACGCACCTTGCCTCCTCTTTACTAGGTCAGCTTTTGCCGGTTCCACGTAGGTAGTTGGATGGCAATAGTGAATGACAAATCAACGTTTTCCAAGCTCTGATAGACAACCCAGACCTGAAAGCCGTACCGTACCGTTAAAGTGCCGATCACCGTACCGTTCTTAAAGGAACGGAATACATAACGGCGATGGAGTGGGTAAAACAGGGCCGTGCTCCGTTCCATACTGGTACGGACCGCAGTCCGGAAGGGCAAGACCCCCACAACGGCGCCCTTTAACGGGGCGTTGTACCCCAATGGTGTTCAAAAGACGTAAGCAGAAAGGCGTTATACGGAACGGCCAAATCCCACTCTAAACTGGTACGGAACGGAGCACGGTACTCGGGCAAGACAACATACCGTATATTCTCGAATAGTAACCCCAACTCTTCTTGTTTAGACGTCTCCCCCTTATGGGCGGAGGGGGGTTGAAGTATACTTCCCGGGGTTACTATATTTTAGACAATATAGTATATTAGCGTTCTTTAGTGGAACGGTACGAAGAGCATGGATCAAAGCCTACGTATGCTCATCGATGCTTGCGCGCAAACCTTCTTCCGACGTTCGCTTAGGCCGGATTCACGAAAGCCAAACCAAACAGGTTTGCAAACCGGTTTGGTTTGCCGGCAAACCGTGACAAACCTCTTCCATATGCTGTTCGGGAGACCAGCCAATCAAACCGGTTTGCAAACCAGCAAACCGGTTCGGAAACCAAATATCTGGTTTGGTTCAAACCTTTTCGTGAACTGCTCCCAGACCGGGTTTGCTGCTCAACCATCCAAACCAAAACCACTGCACAAACCGGTTTGCTACGCCAACACCGTTTTGTCACCCGGAAACTTTGAAAAAAATCTTCGTCGGGAGAACGCATATAACTTCCCGGCGGGTGGTCGGATCCGGGCGGGACCTGCACCATTCGACGCAGAACAATCATCTATATTGTTCCTGAACTTTACTACGATGAAAAATTTCCTCACTGAGTAGATGTTTTGGGACAAACCTTTTGAAAATTCGATCCGGGTCGAACCGGGTTTGCCGGTTTGGCAAGCCTGCTCCCTAACCGGTTTGGATCACGGTTTGGATGTGTGTTCATGACGAAGTTTGCAAACCTAGGTTTGCGGCAAACCAGTTTGGAAACCTTCCATGGAAGAGGTTTGTGCGCATCTATGTGAACGGTTTGCAAACTTGGTCTGGCTGAAGTTTGCAAACCAAGGTTTGGCACGGGTTTGTGCTCTCTGAACAAGCAGCAAACTTGGTTTGGCTGCCAAACCGGTTTGGTTTGGCTTTCGTGAATACGGCCTTACCATCAACGCTCATTCGGATCCGCAGTTTAGAGGTCCCGCGAATTCCTGGTTAATATTATTTTTCTGTGTCAAACTATTTTTAATGAATTTAAAATTTAAATGCTTATGTATTTTTGTTTCTTGTCCCTTGTATGTCGTAAAAATAACTGTTCGTCGAGCCGTTTAAAATTTGGCATTACTTGGAGGTCCATATGTCCCTGGAAGCCGATGGGTGAAGTGAGGGGGGGGGTTTACTAATTGCGGACTGATGCATTTCATGCATCCGCCCTTTTGTAGCAAGGACTACCGGCATGTGTTTCAAAAGCCGCTTCAAGATATCCGCTATTCACTCGGGCTTGTCGTGGTCACTTCCACGAAACTGTTCAGGACTGGAACGATGTCACGCTCTTCAACGGCATGAGTGCTTGAGAATATCACATTGCGACCGATTTGAATAAAGAGCGAAGTAGCGGATCTTTTTGGCTCGTGGATGGGTATTCATTTGCGCAATCATCTACCAGCTCGGGACGGATTGCCGGCAATGCAAATCAAGACCCTGCATCCTTTATTCGTAAATCTACTTCCCCATCGTTTAGCCAACCATACTGTGCCTGATTCCCAGATAGCATAAGGCGTTTCATGATTGCATTTGTAGCGTTTGATGTGCAATCATCACATGCAATTCGAGAACACAATTGAAACACTTCACATAAAGGTCTATACTTTGCGAATCGTATTCGAATACGCCGGTTGCTAACAACAAAATGGACGATATAAGCGCATAGTTCTGGCGATTTGCGCCGCCGTTCGTTTCCTGGTGTATAAGTTGTAGCATACTTCACGAGCCTTCGTTCACGTGAGTACACTTCAACCACGCGTACCGTCGTCAACCGGAGCGCGGCAATCTTCGCTCCATTGCGTGCGTGACAGTAGTAACGGAAGCTCATTTGTGGGAGCTATTGACGTAAACAGACGCCTATCCTTTGTTCTCATACTCACCCAGTCACGCTTCATGTTGCCAACTCATGTTGCTGCCTCGCTAGTCGTGGAGCTATGGCTTCTCGGCATCCACATCAGCGTGGCTGTCGTTATCGTACGTCAATTGGTGAAGAAAAATCGCATGTTTACGACGGGATTTTACGTTCTATTCTTGTTCCAGTCCTCTGCGGACATTGTTAATTACACATTCATAAGTTTATTTCATCGTGGCGCAACCATAACGTTTTTTGGCTTATTTGGCAAAAGCCGATAGAACGTTAATCAAAATTTGTCAAAATGACGCCCTATGCAGGCGTTCACCGGCCTTTAACGGTCTAAACGGCTAAACGACTACTGGCAAGGGTCAATATGACGTCTGAAGGATTGAGCTGCGGGCCCGCTAACGCACTAGGGCCGGTTGCCTAGGGTTTTAGGTCATTTTAACCATTAAATGAAACGGAATAAACTACCGTCGATTTTACAGACGTGCGTCATCAACCGCCTAATGAAATACGAAATCCTCCCTGCTAACTGGATGCAAGTGCCACCACTTGGTGGCACGTTCTTCTTTGTCACCGGCTTCACGTGTTTCTTCGAGTTTATTGCGCATACGTTGATTGCACCGAATCGTTATACAGCATTTGTTTGTCCGCTACAACACGAACAGGTAGCTTAGCGAAAGGCAACCCTTACTATTTTTAGTTATTAGTAGCGAATGCGCTGAAAATCGCCTTTTGCCAAGGAAGATGACAAAAATACGTTGAAATTGATGAGCTTTTCGGAGTTACGTACCCGCCACCATTCTTGGTTATCATGGAAAATTTCGAAAGCACTAGATTCTTCAGGTATGGCGGGGCAAGAAGCTGGCTGCAATCGTGGGCGTCCAAGCAACTATTGCGCTGGTCCTGGCGTCGAATCGCTTCGGAATGCAGTTTGTCATCATTCAACGAAGCTGGACTGTCGCGTACATCAACACCGTCGATTGGATCCAGAGCGTAAGGCCAACGTTATTCATGCTTATTGTCCGAATACGTGAAATACCGCAACTCTTAGACCACTGGCGTCCTAGCCGTGGCGATTAGCGTAACAACAATGGTGCTTAGCGCTATCCTCGAAATACGAACGCTAATCGAGTATCGCCGTCTGTCTCGAAATCGCAAGCACGAACTGCACGAAGACTTCAGGTTGCTCGGTATGAACCGGTCTGATAAGTACAACCGTGTCTTGCCCCGTTTGTGAGAACCCTGACTGTGTCGTGCCTATTTAGCAACGTTACTCAGGTTTCCTACACACCTAGGCTGAGGCTTAGGCTGACCTTATAGTTTAGGCTATGACTGAGGCGTGTTTAAACTCCAAAAGGGCAGTTTCCATTAAAGTGCAAATGTCGGAGACCTTTGGAATATAATGGACGGACATAATACTTTGCAAAATTTGTTTTTGTTTTCCAAGACCCCTACGTAAAATCGGTAACTTCCTTTTTCTTCATGCCTTTATTCGCTCACGTACTGACAATTTTAGTTTACGCTCTGCTGAGCTTCATTTCGCAGTCCATTATGGCGGCATACTTCAGCATCTCATGCTTCGGCGCCAATACCGCAAAGACGATTGTGCTACAGGAGATTTTCCCGTATACGATCGACATATTAGCGCTTGGCAACTCCCTTTGTCTTCTTCTTACAAGGTAGGCTCTCTATGTACTTGGTGCACGAATCGTTGCGGTGCTTTCTGCGGACAGCTTGGCAGTGAAAGAATACTTCTAGCACATTTTAGTAGGACGCTACGAAGAGCATATTGCCACGCCTACGGATGCTCATCGGTGTTAGCGCGCAATCCGTCTTCCGTCGTTCGTTCTCCAACGACGCTCGTTCGAATCAGCGGTTAACGGCGTGCCCGCGCAAACCGGAATGAATGTAATCATCGTAGTTTACCAGCTCCGAGCTTGTACCTCATCCAGTTCATGGTGCTTGAACCGGTCTAATTCGGATAACCGCAAACTCCTCGACCGATGCTTTTTCAATGTTTGACCTCGACCGGCCAAATCCAAAAGCTCGACCTCGACCTCGACTTCAACCAGTAGATCTTAGAAGCTCGACCTCGACTGGTAGAAATTAAAAGTTCTCGATTCGACCGGTCGAATAGAGGTCGAGGTCGAATTCGAAACCCTGCACGCAGCTTTTAACGACATACAGAATGCGAAGACCGTGTTTTTTAATTCTACTATTGCGCGGTACGTTAGTAGAATTTCATCCTCGATTTGGCGCAGTAGTTGTCTTGATCGGGACGCACATCGCTTCGTCCGGCGGACATGGCGCCACAAAGCAGTTGAGTGGAACCACGATGCACTCAGTACCAGCCGGGCACAGCGTCACCGCACACGCTAGAAAGTCGAGCAATGGCAGATACTAACGTGGATTGGCTTACGATTAGTTGGCACACCAGAGTCGACACAGACGGGTTTGCCTTCCTGAACTTTGCACACCTTTCCGCTGACACAGTCGACGAGGGCGCAAGCTGAAAAATAATGGTTAGTTTTTGAATGCGGTCCGCATGCCATACGATCTTCTTGTCGTGGACCGACGCATCGGGCTTGGCCTTGAATGACGACGCACTTTTGACCCCAGCCGCAACGAACGTTGGAGCAAGCTGAAAAATTGCGTAACGCTAGAAAATTTCAAGGCTTGTATTCAAATCCACAATGTGGGCTGAAGCTAGGATCATCATTTGGTTGTCAAGCATTGACCGAAAATAAACATATTCGGAAAGAGCAGAAGAACCCTGGCTTCTGCAACAAGTATTTTAAAGTTTCTTGTTTTCCTCTGTTTGAACAATGCTTCACAGCTTTAAAAAATGCCCTCTTCCGTTATTTCCCGACACCTCGAACAAAAGGAAAATCTTTTGCAAAATTTCCACGGACAAGCCCATTCGTCGGGACGCTCAATTCTCCTTCCGGTGTGCTAAAAGTCCTTTAAACTTAGCTGTTGCTTACGCGTGAGGTTCGGAGGAGGGCATAGTTCTGCCGGTATGCATTTGCCTCCGTGGCGCACAAAGCCCGTCGGACAACGGCACGCCGGTTTTCCGCAGATCGCAATGCAAACCGGATTGGGATTCTCGCAGGTGCCATCACATCCGCCGCAGTCATTCAGGTACTCGTCGTCGCCGCATTCCAAATCGCCAGAGCCACCTGTTTCAGACGTACTTCCGACGGGTTGATCGGTAGTAGCAGCACCAGGACATTCTTCGGGCTTGATACATTCGCCCTCCGACGAGCGTACGTATCCATTTACACAAAGACAACGGCCTGGAAGAATGCAGATGCGTCGACAAGCAATCGGGCCAGGATTCGTACAAGTCGCTTCGCAACCGGAGCATGGATCAAACAATTCGTTGGTATCGCAAATTCGAACTGAAATGAAGGCGTTTTATATGGCAGCGGAAAGGACGACGCTAGTGCGACCTCAAAGCGATTGGAAATGCACGTACCACCTTAGGTTTTCGGGCTTGTATCAATACTAGAACTTGTCGAGAATCCGCATCCTATATCGGCCATTTGAAGTCGGAATCGGTTTCGGATTTTGCTCTTGGATTGGAAATGGCTCCGAACCTGAGGGGCGCGCAAACCATAATCACGGGCACGTGGGGATAACCAGTACGCGCCCTATCGCATGCTTCTCGTGTCTTTCTCGGAAATCAATGCTCCTACAAACGGGATAAAAATGGAAAATCTTCCGGAAAATTTCACGGCTAACTCTAGGCCTTTGCTTGGGGTATGCAACACCAGGGCTGAAATTGGGTCCGCTCACTACTGACTGAGTGACTTACTGGAGGAGTCGTCAGCCGGCGGAAACGGCAGAACACTTAAAGCCACCGCGAACGGAAATAAAACGACGAAGCTAGCGAGCGCTGAAAGCTGCCACATGTTGACGTTTCGAATCATAGGTATAAGCATGAGACGTACAAGCCAACGATGCCCGTTTATATGCACCCAACAGCGCAATGTAAACAGGCATGTTGACAGACATCGGCCGGTCGTTCCGTCCACGAATTTAGGGATTAGCGTGGCCAACAACGAAAAGGCATAGTCGTTGACTTTTTGGCCAATTGCACCAAATATTTACCCTTTATGCAAATTTGTTGCGTGTGAAGAATCCATGCAATTTTCCGTCTCTGAACTTTGGCACCGTTTGCCGTTTAAAAGGGGCGACTTCTCTTAACAGCGCTTGCGTAAAGAAAGTGAAGGAAGACCTAAGATGAGCTGTTCCTGTACTTGATTGTGTTAGCAGCCATTTTTTCGCTCTCTGAAGAACATCCTTTTATGGTTTAAATATTCCGTATTAGGTCGAAGAACTTGGTGAATCTTATAGCATTTTCCACTCGACGGACAGGCGCTGCATATTATGCTTTACTGAACTATGTCACAACAGCTGAACCCCAAAAGGAGGAGAAGTATAGACTATTTGCAGTAGCCGCATGTCTTCGTGCAGCGGTCTCGCATGGTCTCACGGTTGCCCCATCCCTGAAGGCACAAAGCTTCACGAGTATGCAGATCACTTATGACCGGCGGCATGAGTCGAAACCTACCGGTAGCGGTCCGTCGTTACACGCGCCCTTGGCCTGCCATTCTGCGCAATCAGTACCGATGTCAAAGCAGGGTGCTGGAAAGAATACCTTACTTAAGCAGAAGCAAAGCAGGTCAGGGTACTATTCTAATGGGGGTGAAAATTCGACTTTTAACCCCCCCCCTAAATCCCCCCCTCTCGGATATTCTTCTCGCCCCGTATAACAGAGTAGTACCAGGTCGTACCAGTACAGAGAACCAAGGGCGTAGCTAGGACTCCTCCAGAGGGGGGGCCGAGGGTAAGGGGGGACCCTTACCTATTTTTTCGGCGCCGGCCTTAGGCCGAAAAATGCCTTGGTCCCCCTTTGGTACTTGTACACGATGTCGGATTTTTGCCTGTACATGGTTTTAAACAGTGTTTTTAGTGTATTCAGATATATTAGAGCCCGCCTTAATGTATCTACTCAAACCTCCAAATTCCTTAAGTCCCCTAAGTTTTACAAGTTTGCCCATATCACCCGGTTTTACTCAAACCCCCAACTTTTACTCAAACCCCCAAACTTCATAGAACCCCTTAATTATACTCAGGCCATAACCGAACTCCGAAATTCCTTCGAATCCCCAAAATTTATTCAAACCATACTCAAATCCCAAATACCTTCAAACCCCAAATTTTACTCTAACCCCTCAAATACTCAAAACCTCACATTTCTGCAAGCCCCCAAATTTTTGCTCACGCCGCCAATTCGTTCAAACCCCCAAAATTTTATTC
>JNEY01000293.1:92772-113622 GCA_020875895.1 Aphelenchus avenae
CCCCCCCCCCCTAAATCCCCCCGCGGATATTCTTCTCGCCCCGTATAACAGAGTAGTACCCAGGTCGTAGCAGCATCTTTTCAACTTATTTAATGTTACACGTCAAAACGGGCGAAAAACCACCTTTAGTAGTGCTTGTCGCGGGCGGTTATTGGTCCAACTTTTGTCTGAGCAGGACGATTTCCTAGATTCTTTTGGTGAAAAAACGCGACGTTTGCCATAAAAATGCGGAAAACAAACGAATTTTATAAGAACAACGTTTCTAGAAGAGCTTATTCTTCTACGGCTAGTCGTTTCTGCCCTGACAAGGCAACTGAAAGGAGACCCGAATGCAACAGTTGGGCCCGATTTTCGGTATCGAAAGAGTCCTAGCTCTCCAAGACAATAATTTTTACCTTGAGCTGCCACAATCGTCGAGGAGAAGAAAACGGCAAACAATAATGCGAAGAGTACGCGAAGGGCCTGCATGATCACTTGATTGCTTGTTTGCTACGTTGACAGCTGTTGTCTAGCGGCTTTTATGTCTGCCTATGATGTGCCCTTGCTTGAGCTGTGCAAACAGTACGTTATAAACAACTTAACGCCTCCTACTGCTTCTGGCTTGTGCCCTACACGACGTCTTGTTCATAGTCCCAAAATCGATGTAGTCTAGGAAGATTCTAGTTGAAAGACCTGTTTGCCTCTGCGAATAATCCGACTACCAAGTAGGAGCAAGTCTACGTCTTCTCCTGATCAAAACGTTACTCCGAGCATGATACAGTCGCCTGTTCAAACAAGATCGTTGCAACCCGGCGTTTGGTCGCCGCAGTTGCGTTTTTAAATGTTGAGTCTTACCAGTTTCTCGTACCAAATCAAGCAGTAGCGTCTATTAATATGAAGCTTCTCGTCATCCTCGTCGTCTGTGTGGCTTACGCGGTCGTTAAAGGTACGTCTCACGAAGCCATGAGCGGGAAATCGGTTTTACACCCGGGACCACAATTAGTCAGGCTCATTTGCTAAGGGCCCTTTGATAGCTTGAAATTCCTAACTTAATTTTGGCGGCACTTAAACTTTTTGGCTAGGTCTATGGGGGGATGTCGCAAGTCCTGTACCCAGTTATTTTTTAATTCTGGAATACGTAGTCTGAAATCACTGACATTACATAGTGCCCGTGCCCCGCAACTTCAGTCTAGCTACGGCTAGCTCATGTCGCATCAGAAAGCCATTTTTAAATAGAGACATAATGCACTGACGCGACGCTTGTTGAAGCGACAAAGCGTTCCAAACAACTAACATTGCCTGCAATAAAATTGCTTAGCTCTGCCTTCTGAGCCGTGCAAGGGCGGCTACATCGACCACGGTTTCATCGAGTGTCACTCGAAGTGCGATATGCTTGAAGAGTTCTACAAGGGAAAATTCGGCACGCTGAAGGGATGTCGTGAAAAGTGCGGCAGCTGCCCGTCGTCGACGCGGACGCCACCAGCGGACCTGGACAGCGAAGCGGGAATCTTCGAGAAGCCGAAAGGCGGTAAGCTGGCTCTAAAACTTGTTCTGACGAGAGCTTTGTGCCGTACCATGCCGTACTCCGTGCCGTATACCGTTTTACCGTGATAACGGCGCGGAGCACGGCACGGTCGAGGTTAGTACAATACGGAGTACGGTACGGCGCCGAAAAATGTCCGTGCGTCTACCCTTCCATAACAAACGTACTACGCACCCTATCCTTGCTGTAGTACGGTAAGAAATACGCTGCGAGGTCAATAGGGCACGGAGCACGGTACGGAGGAGGGGTCCGCATCGTCTCTATCTTCGACTAAGACTATGTAATGCGATTTTCAGGCGCCTGCGTGGACCAGTACGATCATGTCACGTGCACTTGGTTGAGTCAACGCGGATGGTGCGACAAGGTGAACAGCTGGCGCATATTTAAGGACCAAGAGCAAAGCTTCATCGAGGCGAACTGCGCGAGGACCTGTGCCTTCTGTTAACTTATTTAACATGCATTTAGAATAAAGTTAATTGTTATTGCTTTGTAAGATTTTTACCAAATTGCCGGCACTTAGCACCGGTTGTGCATTTGTAACTGGCCATGTAGTCGTGACGCTACCAACATGCGTCATCTAATGTTCGAATAGGGCGCCCTCGGACAAATCCCACGTTTCGCGTAGATGTGTTGCGCCCGATTTCGTCCGGAATTGTCTGCGGGCGTCCGCAGCGACTCTTGGAATGCAAGAATAAAATTCCGGAAATCGATGATATGGACAAAATGAATTCACCACAGTTCATCATGAGAAACGCGTGTAGGCTGGTTGTCCCTAAAGCCTTCGGTACGAGCAGTTAGCCGCAAGAATGGACGCATGTGTAGGCCTGTGTCTCACACTTTTTCTTTCTTCGATGGCGATAGGCATTCAGTCCGCAGGTCGGTTTCTTCACGTTCGCTGGATGCAAGAATAGAAAAGGTATTTTTGAATAAAAAGAAACACATTTTAGACGTCACCACGCCTTCAGACGCAATTGTCGTTTCGGCGACAACGCAGACCGCCGAACTGGTAGACCGCATTCGGCTTGAGCTACACCGATATCTAGACGTGCCATCTGTCTACAAAAGAATGGAGAAGCTCCCGGAAAACGCTCAGGCAATCATGGACATGTTCGAGTCTTTTGGTCAGCTTTTCATGAACGGCGACCTCGGTACATGTAAGCTACCATCCAGTGTAAGTACATGATCTTACGTATGAGAACGTTGGCACGTGTTTAGGAAAATTCGCCATGCGCTACTTTCATAACCGGAGGAGGTAACGTTTTGCTAAAAGCGAAAGCTGCATTGCTTATGCAAGAAATGGCTGCTCTAAGGGGACAAGAGCCTTTCGGTGGCGTACTTCCCAATGAATATGACCTGCAGAAGATTATACGCTGGGAAGCAGTGAGTTTTTTTCAGACGTCACGTGCAGCCTTTCTTTCATAGCAAAGTATGGTCAACGGCAAGCCACGGAAGTTTACGTAGCGTTCAGCATAAAATTCGTGCGAATGCCAATCCGAGAAAATTCGAATACAGACAAGCGACGCATTTTTTGTAAATAAGAGCAAATTTTATAAGCACATCTCTGACATAAGCACGCTTTTGGTAGCTACTGAATAACATAAGCAAGTCTCTAACATAAGCACACCCTATGTGAAAGCTAAAACACGTACACAACATAAACAGCTATTCTATGCACTCTAAGATCAACCGCATGGCCGACGACGTGAACCAGGCTACCGCAGCTGGGAACCTAAAGCCGCCGTCGCCCGAGCTGCATTTTGAACGGATGCTAGAGTTCTGGCACGACAACGTGAAAAGCTCCTTCAAAACGTGTGGCATCGGCGCTATCGCGTGAACTGTCGATCACCTCATCCAATGCCTGGAAGTAGGCAGCGGGATTCCAAACGGCATGTACGAGCTGGCCAAAGCTCGCGAAGCAACGGAAGCGCAGGAACTAGCCGAGATCCGGAGGTATTCAAAACCGAAGCTCCGGACAAGCACGATACCGGGCTTTTGAGCGACCTTGAAGCCGTGGACGACGAGTCAGCGGCTTCGGGTGAAGAAGATTCAGGAACGGAAGACGAAAATCGCAATCTTAGTGACGAGAGCGACTTTTAGTATGTGGATGATGCATAGAAAGTTACGTTAATACATGTTGTTGCTTGTTGCCCTAGGCTTACAAAATTACATAAGCACATCTCTAACATAAGCACACTTTTTGACCCCCCTGAATAACATAAGCACCGAGCTTTTATGTTAGAGCTTTTACGGTATCAGTTATAAGCAGGCGAGCCATAAATAAATCAGTTAGAGCATGGCAGTCTAAGGCTAAATCAAGAGTTTTTTAAATTAGGCATCTTCGCCAAATTAGTAAAACAGTTGCCTCAGACGGTACTAGTGGTCAGTCCAGGGGATGTGCTGAAGGACCTGTATCTTGGCCCAAGACATGGCATCTCAATCGTTGGACACCAGTAGGTGAACGCTGAACCATGACCGAAGTATTCATTCAAAGGCGGACAAAGTTCCGACCACCAAAGAACTGTTTCGATACCGGAACAACGGGATTTGAACTAGAACGTCAGATTTTTTAATTCCATGACGGACAGCAGCTTATAACCGGTTTTAACTTACCTCAAAGTCTGACCCCTGATTCGAATTCGTCGCGGGTTTTTATCCGAAGTATTACCGTAAAACACCTAATATAAGCACGGCCCTAATATAAGAACAGTTCTAATATAAGAACACTTTTGATAGCCTGCAGTTTATATAAGAACAGTTCGAATATAGGGAAACCCTGTATAAAAGTAAACCCTGAAGGGAAAGCGGCTCGTAAGACATTGTCGCCTACACGCGATGCGTCTACCCACGAACAAACACTGTTACCAGTTACTTTAGGCTAACCATTTTATATAAGAACAGTTCTAATATAAGAACACTTTTTGACCCCTATGAACCTTATAAGAACCGTTCTTATATTAGGTGTTTTACGGTATCCGGTGTTTGCTTTTTAGATTCGTGCGCATTTCATTTTCGACGTAACTGCTATGTTGTTTATTATAGGACGGTTTCGGCGAAGTCTGGAGCTTGTATGACCATTTAACTCGGCCCGTCACCGAAGTGTTGAAATCTACGAACGAATCTGCTACATACACAACGCACCTCAATGTCAAGTGCGAATTTCGCTACAGTTTGGTGCCTTCTTCGGCCATCGTTGCGTACAACCAAAGCCTGCGTCTAGTCATTCGAGACAAGGCTATGAACGTAAGTGCTCATTGTATAAGCAACGTTAGCACTGAGCGAATTTCGTGAGTTTAAGAAGGCGATGGTCGAAAAGAGCTGTCGGGTTTGCCTCATAGAGTGTTTAGAATTTCTTTCCGTATTTCGGAACTTTTGGCGAATTTATGCAAACTTTTCTACCATTTCTAGTATACTTTTTTTTCTAGGAATATTTTTTTCGTGGCATGTCTAAACGAGGGGCATGTTACTTTCAACAACTAGACTTGTGTTCAGTCGCCGGTATGGTAAAGGGAGACCCTTTGTCGAAGAAATTTTTTAAAAAGTTACTAAGGTTTTAAGCTAAAACGGTTCCGTATTAGTCAATATAGCCTAAAGATGCCATTTTGGCGTCATTTTAGTGATTTGGAGCCATTTTGATCCTATTTTGACCCATTTTAGGGGTCCACCCCCCCGGTCCCCCACCTCCACCCCCCCCCCTATCCTGGAATCCTGCGTACGGCCCTGGTTCAGTTAGCTCTTCACGACATGGGTCCAGGATGTGACGCGGCACCCGGAGACTACGTGACTAATATGTACTTCAATTACGCATGGCGTTATGGCTTGAAAGGAGGAAACACGAATAAGTGCTTCCAAAACTTCGTGATCCGCTTTAACGACTACAAGGAGCGACCATACAATGCCTTGGTTGATGCCATGCACAGGTTTCTACTACAAGACGTGAGTCCGCCGTAAAGGACACAATATCCATCCTTGCATGTTTCAGATCAGCCTTTACGGAATGTGTTTTGCCCTTGAAGGCATTAATGCCACGGAACGTGCGCGTCGCATCGATTGGGTAGAGCAAAGCGTCCGCGCATTGTCCAGCGAGATACTGAAGGCCCGAGACGTTTTCAAGGAGGCACCGCCTAGACAAACAGCACCCGCCAGAGAGTATACGAGCCATCCCAAGGTAGACTGGCAAAACACTTGCATTCTGCTTAGATCTCAAATGTTGTTCGATTTTTGGTTAAGGAACATCATTCTTGTCGAACATAACCTATGGGGCTTTTAAAGCACACAGCGTTCGGCAGCGAATATCACAAATCCCCCCCAATAAGCGAGCTTGCATAGGCTCTGGCACTATTCTACGGTAATAGCATGGAAGCGACGGCATGTTACAGTAGCTACTGTAACGGTCGAAGGGCGCCGGCCGGCGGCCGCTTCCATGGATCCATGGAAGTACTGTAACGAACGACCGACGGCGGCGACGTTCGCTAGTACAGTGCTTTGTTACAGTAGCTACTGTAACAAATAGCCGAATATCGTTGTTTCGAGCGCTGTGCGTGTCCGAGCGCGTATCTTTTGGCTCGGGTTGTACCAAATCCGAGCCCGTGCGTGCGTCTTTGCACGGAACTGAGCAGTCACAGTTCCTAGCCAATAATTGTCTTTTGCAAAAGACATGTTTGCAACGTGTGGGCAAATGCGCGTATCGGTCTTTTAGTCGAATGCAACTGCTATTGCTATTTGGCAGGTAATAATTGTCTTTTGCAAAAGACAAGTGTGGAGTTTGCAAGGCGTGTCATAGGGGAATCATAGTGGTTTTAGTTTATTAATATTTCCCTTTTGCAAACGGCCTGTTTCAAACGTGTAATAGCCTGTGTAATGGCTGAATGCGGCAGTCATTGAGCTAATCTTATGGAACGATCTCGTGCAGGCGTCGCTTGCTGAGTCAGCCGCTTTGTTTGCGCTTGCTGGCGGATTGCGAAGTGCCTGGCGTGTTTTTGTTCTCTGCACTTTACGAACGCATTGCATCACCCGTCGCCTTATTTTTCCTGCGTTCTAATTTTGTTCGGTTGCAACCGAACTTTATTGATGTTTTTACATGAGGTACCGATCAGTACGCCTGAATGCAAGCACGCTAATGCTCTGAGCGTTGACCGGGTTTGCAGCGGACTACTCGGAGTTTGCATTGGACTACTTGAAGCGGACACTTGGAGCTTGCATTGGATTACTCAGGGCTTGCATTAGACTACTCGGAGCATGGAGTGGATTACTCAGAGCTTGCAGTGGAATACTTGGAGCTTGCAATGGACTACTCGGAGCTTGCAGCGGACTACTTGGAGCTTGAGGTGGATACTAATACTCTGAGCGTCGAGCGAGTTTGAAGCGGACTACTCTTGTTCGTGTTCAGTGGACTATTCGGCGTATGATGATGACTACTCTGAGCTTTTAGCGTACTGGAGCTAAATGCGAGTTTTTTTAGCGAATAACTGTCTTTTGCAAAAGACAAATATGAAACGTTAAATAGACATGTAGATAGACGGATAGGCAGACAGTGGACTTCTTGGAGTATGTATTGGACTGCTTAGAGCTTACAGTGGACTACTTGGAATATGCAGAGGTCAACTCTGAGCTTACAGTGGACTACTTAGGTATGCAGTGGATTACTCGCAGTATGCGGTGGACTACACGGAGCTTACAGTGGACTACTCCGAGCTTGCAGTGGGCTACTCAGAGCTTAAATCGCAGTACTCAGAGTATGCAGCGGACAACTACGAGTTTGAATTGAACTTCTCCGTGTTTGCAGCGGGCCATTCAGAGCTTGCAGTATCGGACAGCCTTTGTAATCTAGCCTTGTGTGTCGTGTTTATTACGTTTTGTTATTAAACGCGATGGCTTCCCCTGAAAAAATCTTGGAATTATAGCACCTTGATGTGAACCGCGCGAGGTCCCACGTTGTCGTTCATAGTACCGAAGAACAGTCCGGTACAATGAGCGCAACACCAAGGGCGACTCGATTGGGCCACGGGCATCGCTTGGACGGTATTGAGTAACATGGCATCGTTGCGTACGCAATCGTGTTTTAGGGCACGAGCGCAAAGAATGGAACAAACTCCGAGAGGCAGCGCGGGTAAATGGACGCAAATTCAGCAAGGGCGACTACATTGAACTACTTCGGACAGAGGATATGTCTTCGCTGCGTGCAAACGGTCCGATTAAGTTGTATAGACGTCCAGTGTGGATGTGTTTCAGGAAAACTTGACTGGTTCTTCATCTTGAATAAGTTCCCTGGAATGCCGTCGGTTACTACATCGACCGGTAGCGACTGGTCTTCATGTGGCAGTTCGGATTCCAGTCCGTCCACTTCGGCTGAGAGCTCGCCGGTCGACCTTGACCGCGCACGTCGTTTTGAGTTTCCGACATCCGACGAAAATCGGTCGCCGCAAGGACTTTCTCCAATTCCACACGCCCATCGAAAAAGGATTGGCCAGTTGGCGACTCTAAGCGCGTTGAACGATCTGCGCTCTGCGTACACTGACGAAGGTTCGTTTTCAACATGCTGCAATAGATTTATTGAGGCTCCCTAGGAGTGCACCGCCGTCAGAAGCAGCGTCGTGTGTCCGATCTCGATGATGACCCGATGCCGGTTCTAATGGTTAACGTTCCTGTTCCGCCTCCTCCGCAGTTGTTTCAGCCGGATGGCGTTCAAATGCACGAGCTTACTGCAGAAGAACATGAAGACCTTGCGCGCCAGGCGGACGCAATGTTTCCATCTGTATGGGTCAATTATTTTCAGCTCAACGTGTACGTTGTAGGGACTCGAAGAAGAAGACGACGATGAATCTGATCCTCCTCCACTGGAGAACAACGCGCCGCAACCGTCAAACTTTGTGAATACCGTAGGGATTGGGTGATTCTGGCGCTACAGTTGTGCCGATTTTTAGGGAAACGTTCCGCTTGCGATGAGGGACTCGACAAAGGTGAAAGTGCACTATTCCGGGAAGATGGACAAGAAGTGCTCAAAGTGCGGCGCTCTTTTCTATCCGGGCGAGGTAGTTCGCGGTGCTGATGCATCCTACGCGCCTTGCTGCAGTAATGGTGCTGTGTCGTTGCCGACTACGTACGACGATTTTCCTCGGTCCATCTACGAGTTGCTGAAGTGGGAGCATCCTCTATCAGCCGACTTTCATCGTCACGTTCGCAACTACAACAGTGCCCTCAGCTTTGCCAGCATCAACTGCAACCTCGACCGCCGATATACGGGCCCAGGAGGTCCGTACTGCTTCCGCATAAATGGCAGCATGTACACTCTCTTCAACAATGGCACTCACGCGGAAGGCGTACCGAGCTATGCTCAGCTCTATGTCGTCGACTCTGAGCAAGCAACAGACTACCGTATGCAACATCAAGCCAACGAAGGCGTCGATCGTGAGCTGCTGAGGGCGCTTGACCAAGACCTTCGTCGCGTCAATCCACACGCACAGTCATATCAAATGCTTCGCCAAGTTGAAGACGAGCAGATGCGGCATGAGCGACAGCAAGCGGAGGTGCTGCGTGCTGCGGGAATGGAAGTCGAAGAACCGGAGCTTCCGTCGTTCAAGCTGCTGTTCAAGTTGCCGCGCAACGTTGACCGTCGTCGATACAACATCCCTCGTGCCAATGAGATCGCTGCCGTTTTTCGGACGAACGCAGACGGCTCCATTCCGCCTACTGAGCTCATCGTTCAGTCCGCCACCGGCAGGACCTTTCGTCTGTCAACTCTGAGTCCACTTGTCGCGCCCTTCACTTTTCCTCTGCTCTTCCCGACCGGTAAGGAAGGATGGACTCCCATGATGCCCCTTGCGCGTGCGACCAAGAACCGACTGCAAGTCTCGCGCCGTGAGTACCTCAGTCATCAGATACAAGTCCGCAGCGACCGGCACGATAACATTGTCTTCAATCCGCTGCATTATGCGGGAAAGCTCTTCCAGGAATACGTCGTCATTAACTACGTCCACGTTGAAGGCGACCGTCTTGAATGGGTTCGCTCAAATCAAGCTGAACTTCGTGCACACGATTACAGAGGGCTTCACGTAAGTAGGACATATTGGTGTATACTGCTCGGTTGTTACTGAGAAATATGTCCAGATGTATGGGCACGTACATGGATGAATCAAAATCAACTTAACCCATAGGACAAGATCGACGAGCTGTGCAAGAAGAAGAATGTTGCGAAGAATGTTACCGTCCTTCCGGCGACGTTTCCTGGTAGTCCTCGGTACATGCAGAGAAACTACGAAGACGCGATGGCGGTGGTTCGTCGATTCGGAAAACCGGATTTGTTTCTTGTACGCTTTTGCATTGTCACGGTTTTTAGAACGTGCGTACGTCTGACAATCATTTAGACGATGACGTGCAACCCCAACTGGCAAGAGATCGTCGAGAACTTGGGTGTCAAGCCTAATGGGACGCCGGTCGACGCTTCTACAGGGCCTGACCTTCTTGCAAGAGTGTTCTACCTGAAGCTAAAGAAGCTAATCGAAGATATCAAAGGCAGAAACGGCGCTCCGGGATGCTTCGGGAAGCTGAAAACCTTCGTCTACACTGTCGAATACCAAAAGCGTGGTTTGTGATCAAGTGAATGCGTATTTGTCAAAAGAATTTTTGTTTTAGGCTTGCCGCATGTGCACATGCTCATCACGTTAGACAACGCGAACAAACTCAAAACAGCAAACGACATCGACAAGGTCATTAGCGCGAAAATCCCAGACCAACAGAGGGATCCTCTGTTGTACGAACTCGTCAAGAGCAACATGGTCATTGGCGCTTAATGTGCTCAGTTGAATCCATTTTTAGGTCCATGGACCTTGCGATCAAGCGTCGTTTCCCTGTCTTGATGTGAAAGGCAACTGCACAAAGAAGTTCCCCAAGGCTTTCCTTGAGCAGACACGTCTGGAAGAGGATGTATGTCATCAATAGGGACGCGTACTACCGAAATATTTAAATGGCAATAACCATAAACAATAACAACACACCGTCGAACGCAAGCTTCAGGGATACCCGTTGTATCGTCGGAGTCAAAACGGCCGTGAACTCCTTTACGGCAACGGACCAAATCCACGCCGTGCCGATAATCGCTGGATCGTCCCGTACTGCCCTGCGCTGTTGAAGAAGTACAATTGCCACATGAACGTCGAGATCGTCCAGGGCATTCGCGCGGTGAAGTACTTGTACAAGTACATCTTCAAAGTTAGTTCTGGCTGCATTGTTCTATACCTTTGTTTTTTGTGTTCAGGGCTTCGATCGCGCCTACATGGAAATTGCGCCTACCGACACTGTGCTGGAGTGGGACGAAATCGCTCAGCACTTGGACGCGAGATACGTGAGCTCTTCTGAAGCATGGGCGCGTTTGCTTCGTAAGTCGCTGCACGGCAGAAAGCATGCGGTTATCCGTCTGCACGTTCACAAGCCGGGACATGCGCCCACCGCTGAGGAACTCGCTGACGCCGACGATCCTGTTGCTGGAGACCCTGAGCAAGACGAAGAAGCCGTCGGTGAAGCGTACGACAACCTCATTCAAATTGATCCCGTCGAGGAGCCAGCTGCCGACGTCGCTGCAGCCCAGCCTGCCGCAGGCAACGGACGTGTTGGTGGTAACCATGATACTGCACCACCAATGTCCGACGGAGAAGGAGACGAAGAAGCTGAATCTGCTGGCGACAATAGACCTTGCGGTAGCAACCGTAATATCGCGCCGCCCAGCAAAAGCACCCTCCTTGCGTGGCTTGCCTACAACGCCGCCAACGAAGATGGTCGTCATTTGACGTACGTTGAGTTCTCGTCGCACTTCCGATTCGTCAAAGATAAGAACGGCGCTCATTGGGCAAAGCGTGCCAAAGAAGTCAACGTCATCGGACGGTTGTTCAACGTCAGTCCCAGAGACCAGGAAGCGTACAACCTTCGCCTTCTGCTGTTCTACGTCAAAGGCTGTAAAAGCTTCGAAGACATTCGCACAGTGAGCGAAAACGGCGTTGACACCATCCATCCTACGTTCACTGCAGCCGCACTTGCAAGAGGGCTCATCGAAGACGACGAGGAGCATATTAAGACGATGGAAGAGGCAGTGACGTACGCGATCGGGCCTCGGCTCAGGCGATTCTTCGTCATGCTTCTCGTGCATTGCGAAATCAAGGATCCTAAAGCTTTCTGGGACAAGTTTAAGGTATTCTTACATATAATCGGTCCGTAGCCAAGGGTCCTCTTTTTAGGTCAAATTGGCTGAGGACCTGACGTACCACTTAGGCGGTGATGAGCCCAGAGGCATAGCGCTGGCGTATGCTGAGGTACTAGACCTGCTCAGTCTCAACGGGAAGAGCAGAGAGCGCGACTTTCCCGACCTGCCAGCGCCAACAATTGAGCTTGGAGATGGCGATGCGTTTCTTCCGGAAATCGAAACGCTTCTATTTGAGCAGATGAAGGCCACACTCTACGAGGAGCAATTAGAAGTTGTTCGCTTCGTGGAGGACTACCTGGACCGAGGTAGGTATTTATGCGCCCGGTAAATGGTTGTCGTATCTTTGGACTTGTGTATGCGTTCAGGATGTCGTGGCAACAACTGCATCTATGTCGGAGGCCTTGGCGGTTCGGGCAAGACGTACCTGTACAAGGCGCTGTACCATCTCATTCGGTCGCATCCGAATGGTGGACCCGATGTCAACATGGCTTCTACCGGAATAGCTGCTACATTGTTGCCCACCGGTAGAACCGTTCACAGCGCTTTCGCTTTGCCAGTACTGGTGCTATCCGATTCAAAGTCCTAGCACGACGGTAAAACACCTCCCCGTTACATTCGTCAGGCAAAGGCCTTTGTCCTCGATGAAGTCAGCATGTGCTCCAAGTTCGTACTCGAGTGCGTCAGCCGAACGTTGTCGAAGATGCATAAGAGCGACCAGCCGTTTGGCAACGTCCTCATGATCATCGGCGGCGATTTCAGGGTCCGTCTTTTGTATTTGCTAACAGCGTTACGCAGGCAAAGCGTTTAGCAATGTATCCCAATCAAGCAACGAGCGCTTCCGTCGGAGCTCTTCGACCTGTGTGTGAAACGATCCGAGCTGTGGGCCCGTTTCAAGAAATTTACGCTGAAGCGTAATGTTCGTGCCCTAGCCGATCCGGATTACGCACAATATGCCGTTGATATCGGTGACGGTATGTCGCATGCGTTTCTAAGAGTGCCTTGCTTTTGCGCGTGAACAAATTCCTTCTTCCAGGCGTTGGGATTAGGCAGACCGAAGGCGACGTTCCTCTGATGGCGGAAATTGTGTCAACGGGCGACTTGGTGCACGAAGTCTACGGAGAGCTCAAAACGCGTTATGGCCGCATGCTTGAGTCGCAGCGCATGGACTTTCTCGCCGAGCGCGCTATCCTTTGTCCTCTGAACAGCGAGGTCAACCATTACAACGAAGTCGTCCTGAACGGGCTTCCGGGCGATGTCGCCACCTATCGCAGTTACGACATGCTGGACGTTGATGCCACGGCAGAGTCGCAAGTCTACCCGCCGGAACTGCTTAACACGCTTAATCCGTCGTCGTTGCCGCCGCATGAGCTTAACGTCAAAGAAGGCGCTGTCGTCATGCTATAGCGGAATCTAAACATTTCCGGCGGACTCTGCAATGGTGAGTCGCATTGTTAAATGTCTAGCAGGCATGATGTCGTTATAGGCACGCGACTTTACGTCGTTAAAGCCGCTCAAAGGATGCTTGACTGCAAAATCTTGACAGGTCCGCGAAAAGGAGAACGTGAGCTCATCCCGCGCATCAAGCTCAATTACGACGGCAACGAGCTACCGGTGGTCTTCGCCAGACGGCAGTTTCCCGTGCGACTTGCGTTTGCAATGACTATCAACAAAAGCCAAGGTTTGCTTTATGCGCCATCAATATCCATCAAGCGTTTGCAGGACAAACGCTCAAATCCGTCGGTGTGAACATCCGAAATCCGGCCTTCTCGCATGGACAGTTATACGTTGCGTTGTCACGGGTGCGTGACCGGCATTCAGTCAAGGTGCTCACGAATGGGCCCTTAATGCGTAATATTGTGTACAAGCCCGTTCTTGTTTAGCCTGTTAATGACCTCATGATTGCTCACGTTTGTCTATATAGCGCATTACTTCAACGACTACTCAAATTTTGTCTTGCTATTGATTGCCTCATAGCCCTTGTTAAAATGTTGACGTATGTACAGTATGCTTGAATATTACGGGTTAGCTTTGTCTAAGGCATTGCGTATTCAGTCTGTATTCTATCTTTATCCCCGCTCTTGACGCTTCTACTAAATTTAAGACAGTAACTATTCGCTACTATCGCCTGTGTTCTTTCGTCCATTATGCGAACGAGGTCTCAGTCTTGCCAAGTGTTTGCATATATATACCGCTCGGTAGTGTCCGAGTAAAAACAAAATGCTATTACAGTGCAGTAAAACCGATCATTTCCATATGCCTATGTTGTTTTGTCTATTGCGAACGAGGTCTCAGTCTTGCTAAGTACCTGTAAATTTATACCGCTCGGCAGCGTCCGAGTAAAAACAAAATGCAATTAAGGTGCAGTAAAACCGAAATCATGCCTTATCTTTATTTTCTCTTATTGTCACAGCTGGAATACAAATGTGGAAGCAACGATTCGTTGGCACGTATTTTTCCCCGGCAGCGCGCGCGTAGCGCGCGCCTAGCTGCTAGTATAGCTAGATGAGGTTTGGCGAATCCACAGTGTTTTGATGATAATCATACATGGTTCTACACGCACTTCTCGCAAACGCCAGGAAAAACATGATCCGACCACTCCATACGACCCTGCTTGATATCCGTGCGCTTATTTGAAAACAACTTCAGGAAGTGGAGACTAGCACTGCGACGACCACATCAAGCACAAGCACTAAACGATCCTTTTCCGCAGAACAAGCCCTCGTAGAAGAAACAATCGGTGCAAAGGATTTCCTCTACCCGCTGCCAAATGCACACCTCAGAGGATACGGTGACGTCACCGCAAACATCACCCGAAACCTCCGAAAACTGCTTGGACACACCTACGTGGCCGCCGTTTATTTCGACTCCGGTGACGAGAACGAATGCATCGTGGCGCAAGGTCACAATTCCTTCAAAGGGAAGCGTAGTAACCTGCGCTATTTTGTCGCGCAAGTATCGAACGACGTACTGCCGCCACTGCCATCTGGTGTGTACACCTATGGAATCCAGTACGCGCTCTTGTAAGTTCTTGTAAACGGTGCTTTGCGAGAGTATTAGCCAAAATTGTCAGGGGGCCGTTTCGTAATTCCAAAAAAACAGAATCAGAATAGAATATGCTTGCTTTGCGCACGTCAGCTCTGCTTGTATTGGCCGTTACCTACTAGTTTTTTAAGGGGAATTAACATTTTTGGGGCTGACAATTCCAGCAAACGCCTAGAAGATCGACCCTTACCTAGAATAACAGTCCATCAACAGCATCAAGACGTACGGTGCTGGAATTTTAGAAAGTACAAGAAACCATGGTGCCAGCGCTTGGAAAACGTTGCTGTTGTGCCGCCGCCAGGGATACGGTCTTTGCTCGTCATCAAGTGTGCGCATAGATTCGTGTGGTACGAACTGGCGTACGAGTATTTTCCATCCGCTGCGGACTCGCATGAGGGCTTCAAGATGGTCGTACAGGACAGAAAGTACTCTTCGGATTGCTTCGAAGTTTTGTTTTTTCCTTGAATACAACTGCTGCTTTGCTAAGTAAAGCTTCTTACGCCGACACGTTTTTAATGCTGGACTTCTAGCTGCGCACGTCGGTGCCTGGCGCCACTGCGTGAAATATCAATTTCAGTGTAGTTTGATGAAGTGAACCGAAGTGAAGTAGAAGAGCGTCTGCAGAAGCCTGAGACGTGCGAGCGAATGGATGCTCCTTTTACACACTCATCCAGTTGTGTCATGCAAGCAGACATGTTGATAGACACCGGCCGGTCGGGTAGCCCACGCATATACGTATTAGCGTGGTCATCCGCCAATCGGATCAGGGGTCCCAGATGGAATCAGCAGCCGGAGGGCAAAATCGGTCTTTGGGGGGGGGGGTCAGGGAAGCGAAATACGCCCCGGCCGGGGAGGGCAGCATTTTCTTCGGCGCGGTGCTTTTTCTTGTCAAACTGTGGTCGGTTTTGCACTTAAAACCGCTATTGTAGAGTTCTAAAAGAATCCTAAACTGCACAGCCCGCCGGCACAGCAACTGTTTGGACTAACTGGGCAAAAAAGCCCTTGAAAATTCGCATCTGGCAACATGCATCCTTTATTTGAAGCAGCCACGTGTCTTCGTATAGCAGTCTTGTTTGTACAGCGGTCTTGTATATTCGAAACCACTACGCCAGTGGTTTTCAGTTTTAAGAGCTAATAATCCTCCGGTATGGCGTGCAGTTAATTATCAATTATCGACTTAACCCGGTCCGTATCCATCATTTGTTTCTAAACCGCATCTGAACAGCTACGCTGCAACCCTTACGTTGCTGCTATCTGTAGGACCCTAGCGTCTGTTTTCCTAATTTATTTTTGGAGGGGGTGTAGGATTCGAAACCTGCTAAAGCACAGTTTCATCGGATCACTTTGAACTAAGGAGATGCATGAAGTTTTGTTCCGATAGACGCAAATATTTGATGAAATACAGAATACAACAAAGTGCAGTAATAAACTACTATCCTCGACGCGGACCAGTAGTCCTCTTGATCGGCACGCATATCGCTTCGTACGGCGGCACGGTGCTACCAGACAGTTGAGCGGGACGACGATGCACTCGGTACCTGCCGGGCACAGCGCTACCACGCACGCTAAACAGTCAAGCCGTTGCATATGCTAGCATTGATATACTTACGATTAGTTGGCAAACCGGCATCGACGCAAACGGCTCTCTTGCCCTGGACTTTGCACACTTTACCGCTGACACAGTCGACGAGGGCGCATGCTAAAATGGTGGGCAGGCGTTAGCATGTGGCCCACATCCCGTACGATCTTCTTGACGAGGACCGACACATCGCGCTTGGCCTTGGATGACGATGCATCTTTGACCCCAGCCGCAACGAACTGTGGAGCAAGCTGAAAATTTATATAGCGCCAGAAATAATGATTTCCTTTTTCAAGACCATCAAGCAGGGAGAAGCTATGATCGTCATTAGAGTTGTGGTTGTCGTGGGAAAAAGCCTGCTTCTGAAAGGATAATCCCCACCTCAGTTTAACTCTAGTTTCGGAGTCTCACTGCGCTGCTAAACTTGTCCGTTAACAATGATTATCGCTTACGCGTAAGGTTCGGAGAAAGACAAAGTTCCGCCGGAATGCATCTGCCACCGTGGCGCACAAAGCCCGTCGAACAACGGCACGCCGGTTTGCCGCAGATCGCAATACACACTGGATTGGGGTTCTCGCAGGTGCCATCACATCCGCCGCAGTCATTCGGGCACTCGTTGTCGCCGCATTCCAAATCGCCCGAGCCGCCTGATTCCGACGTACTTCCGACGGGTTGATCGGTAGTAGCAGCGCCAGGGCATTCTTTAGGCTCAATGCATTCGCCGTCCGACGATCGTACGTATCCCTTTACGCAACGACAACGGCCTGGACTAATGCAGATGCGACGACATGCTATCGGACCAGGATTTGTACAAGTCGCTTCGCAACCGGAGCATGGATCAAAGAATTGGGTCGAACACGGGACACGGGTCGAAGAACTCGCTGGGATCGCAGACTTGAACTGAAAATCAAAATGCTCTGTGGAAAGGTCAGTGAAAGGGCGACCTAACAGTGATGTAGCGAAGTTGAGCAAGGGGGCATTGGTCTCCCTGGGATTTTGGGGCTTTGGTAAGCATTTTTGCTTCAGTATTTTGGACTCGCATTCGGACTAAACTGAATTTTCTGCGATTTACACGTCAGTTGCCCACAAAGAAATACCCACAAAGGGAAAATAAACAGCGGATTCGGCTTTTGGACATCGAAAACCGAGTACTTTTTCGATATTCGGATTCGGTTCATTCTTTGTATTTGGTCGGGTTTTAGACTATACACGGGGTCGGTGACGACTTACTGGAGGAGTCGTCAGCCGGCGGGACCCGAAGAATGCTCAATGTCTGAGCGAAGGACAGTAGGACGAAGAGAGTGAGCGCTGAAAGCTGCCACATGTTGACGTTTCGAATCATCTGTGGAGGCATGAGATGAACAAGCGAACGACTGCGCCTTTTATGCACACATAAAGCTGCGTCATGTAAACAGACATGTTGACAGACGTCGACTGGTCGTTCCGTCCACGAATTGAGGATTAGCGTGGTCAACACCGATCGCATCAGGCATAGTCGTTGACTCTTTGGCCCAGCTGCACAAATATTTACCCTTTATGCAAATTTGTAACGTGCGTAGGAGTGAAGAGGGTCCATGCACCCAGTTCTGTACTTTCGTACGAGTGTCTAGAGTCCCCCGTCTTGCTTAGGTGTCGTTGCAGTGACTATATGGTATCCCGAAGATAACAACGTTTTCACTGGGGGTTTGTAACGTCCTTTTCGAATATTTTTTCCAGATAATATTTATCCGACGACAGTAAATGATGTGCTTCTCTGTAGGAAACACTAGTGAGAACTATCCAAAATGGCAACACTGTTTTCTGAGGCATGCATACCAATCTTCGTGAGGCTTTCGAAGGGCGACATTCTCTTTACATAAATAAAAGATGGCGCTCTCGCATAAAAAGAAAGTATGAAGGAAGACATCAGCTGAGCGCTTTGCTTCCTTTAAAACATTATTGCGCTAGCAGTATTTTTCGTTCTGTGAAGAACATCTCTTTTGATTTGGATATTCGATTTGGATAATACCTTAAAGTGATGTGCTGCGTTTCTCCAACTCGATGGACAAACGTTGCTGGTAGTGCTTTACTGAATTATGCCACAAAACATGAAACAATTATCTATTAAACGACGAGAAGCGTCGTCTATTTGCAGTAGCCGCATGTCTTCGTACAGCGGTCTCGCATGGTCTCCCGGTTGCCCCATCCCTTAAAAAACGTTTTGACCATCGACACAAGCCACCACCTACCGGTAACGGCCCGTCGTTACAGGCGCCTTTGGCCTGCCATTCTGCGCAGTCAGTACCAATGTCGAAGCAGGGTGCTGTAAACAAACTTGTGCAGTGCGGTATACAAATAGGCAAGTGCAGAAATCAGGAAAGCATTCGGGCGGCACGTTACGGACCTAGATACCTACCCAGTCAGCGGTCCGACCCTTGTGGCATGCCCAGAAGGGGGGGGGGGGATTTTAAGT
Source organism: Aphelenchus avenae (assembly GCA_020875895.1). Taxonomy (NCBI): domain Eukaryota; kingdom Metazoa; phylum Nematoda; class Chromadorea; order Rhabditida; family Aphelenchidae; genus Aphelenchus; species Aphelenchus avenae. The sequence continues at coordinate 111,557 of JNEY01000293.1, forward strand.
CAAGGGGACCAAGGGCAACTTTGGCGGACTATATCGTGGCGTACTCTAAAATATGGCTGACTCCCCTTAGCCATAGCCGTGGACTCTCGGTACGCCATTGCCTATCCCCAAAGATCGTGGAATGTAGGCAAAGTGTAAAGTTATAAGCCGCTTGGCGATTTTGTTAGCCTGTCACAGGGCTGGGCAGAAATCAGAAGCTCATTTTGGAAGCATAATCGTAAACGCCAGTTAAGAAGGCCTCTAGAGACATAGACAACGCAGTCAAGTTCGTTTGCCTCTGGGCTAAAATCTCAAAAGGAAATCTAGTGTCGGTCATTCGTGAAACTTATATTTTGGCTCAGTTGTCGCCTTTGGAGACCCAGCCCTGCCCTGCTATAACGTTACCTAAATAATAATGTACAAAATTGCTTCCTGTATATGCCCGGACGCCTCCTCCTTCCGGGATTAGTCGCCCCTCTAGACAACGCAAACTTCTCTGCCTATGCTTACCTTGAGCTTGCACAGTCGTCGAAACGAACATAACGGCACACAAGAATGCGAAGAGTACGCGAAGAGCCTGCATGATCACCGAATTGATGGGTTGCTACGTAGACCGCCGTTATCAAGCGGCTTTTATGTCTGCCTATAATGTGCTCTTGCATAAGCTGCGTAAACAGAACATTATTAGCAGCTAAACGCCTGCTAATGCTCCCGGCTTGTGCCCTAAACGACGTCCCGTTCACAGTGCGAAATCGCTGCCGTTAAAGAAGATTCGCGCTAGAGGGCGTGCTTGCCTTTGTGGTAGATCTGACTGCATAGTCTCCGTTCGAACAAAACGTCCCTCTGAGCATAATTCAGTCGGCTGTTTAAACAGTTGCAAGTCAAGGTTGTTGAAACCTTACGTTAGGTCGCCGCGCTCCAATTCCATTATAAATACTGAGTGCTTCCTCTTTTGATACAAAGTTAAACATTAGTGTGAACATGAAGCTTCTTCTCGTCGTCGTCTGCGTTGCTTACTCCGCCGTGAAAGGTATGTCAAAGGAGTGCTCTGAGCTGGAAACCGGCTTTAAATTAGTGGTTAGCAGCGCTGCTGGCTCGGCTAAGGCGTGGACCTTCGGTGCTGATCGTCCAGTGCGTCGTCATTTACAACGGGCGACATTTGTAGTAGAGATCGGGACCCGTACCGTGTTACGGCCCGTACCCGTATTATACGGGTACGGCATACGGTACGGGGGGGGGGTCCAGTACGGTACGGCATACGGTACGGGGGTCCCGAAATACGGGCCGTACCCGTACCCGTACTGGAAACTTTTTTTGGCCCGCCGCTAGGCGAAAAATTACCTAATTTTCACTACTTTTTGCAAATTTTTGTCAAAAATTTCGTTGGTATCGCCTGCGGCGGGCCTTCTTTTATCTTCACTTCACTCGGCTACGCCCGTGTGCACCGGTCGTGTCTCCTCTCGCGGGGAATAAACACCGCTGACCGGCCGACCCCAACCCGAGATGTCTGTGCCCTCTACTTCCAACAGCAACTTTCGCGCCGACTCTCGCAAGCGCAACTCGACCGCCGCTTCGCTGCAGTCGCCTTCAAAGAGCGTTATTCCGCCTGCGCAGCTGTTTACGCAAGTCCAGTCTGCGCTGGAAGCTGCGCAGCAATTTACCACGGCGAATGCTAGTGACCCTGGTGTTCACGTGATAAATTTGCTCTGCGGTGTCGTCACTCTCCTGCTCCAGACCGTAAACTCTCCGGCCGTCTCCGATTCCGCTCCTTCTGCGCAGGAACTCGAGAGGCAGCGCAGCATCGTCATTTCCGGTCTGCCCGAAGCACGTCCTGGCTCACTTAGCGTCGTCCGGGACGCTCACGAGAAGAACTCGGTGTTTGCGCTAATCGATCTGTGCAAGCCGCCGCCGCTGCCGACCGGCGAGCCACCGGCGGAGCCACCCGACCAGCGACCGCCGCCCCAGCCGCAGCCACCTCCCGAGGTCTGCATCGTCGCTGCGTACCGCATGGGCAAGCCGAGCCACGAGCGCCCGCGTCTCCTCAAGGTCGTGTTCGCGACCCGCTCCATGCAGCGCGCTGTGCTCTC